>NW_024121555.1:1798947-1844926 GCF_016745375.1 Pimephales promelas
CTGGGATTTTTATATAAAGTGAGTATTTTTTGCATCTTAATGATTTCATCCAACTTGTGTATTAAAAGAAACAATGTGACAACTAACCTCAGTAAGAACATTGTTTATTGGCTGGAATGGGTTGGGCATGTTGACATCATCTACCTCATCCTCTTTCAGTGTCCTTCCTTCTCGCTCAGCCTCCTCTCGCTCCTGTCTGTCTCTGTCAGAGCAAAACATCTTCATTAAACTGTTGTTTGCATTTTGAACAATTTAAAGTCATAATAAAACAAGTAGAGACAGATATTTTCTTCGGTGTACACATGAGGGTAACAGATTATCATAAAAAAAATGTGGTTAGAGGCTCCAAATATCATCAGCAGCCATTTAAAAATGGGTGTTTCCCAGGGTTCTGTCCTTGGTACTCTTCCATTCTCTCTTTACACACACAGTTCTGAGGCCTTGCTTATTCAGTTTAAACTCAACTGTGTTTTTTGCTGTATGCGCAGTTTTGATGGACATGATCGCTAAGAGCGATAAGACGGAAGAGAATCTGACATGGAGATGTTGGTATAATTCTCTCATTTCAAATACCAGCAAGAATGTAGGACTTGGTTCAATCATTTGGCTGTTGATTGGATTTTGTGTTGCACTCAAATGAATAGCTTTTCCACTGAGGGGCCAGTGTTAGCCAAAGCTAACAGCGTGCCAAGGCCAAAATCAAGCTGCGTTTCCACTATAGGGCCAGTAGCCCCGCAATGCTACCCTAAACCCACCCTTAACATGCCTGCATAGAAAAACGTCACACAACCCCACCGTTTCACCAAGGAAGCTAGCTAGCAGACTGAAAACTAACTAGATCGGGAGTGCACATCAAACATGCTGACTCAAACAGCATATCATTATTTCACATAAAAAGTGAACACACATACTTATTCAGTTACACCTGCCTCAATTTATTGAAAAATGAGGATTTCTATTAATTGTCCATTAAATTGTGCGATCTCGAAAATGTTTGAGCGATCTCTCCCATCTCACTATACTATTATCCCTTCAGTCAGACCAACAGATGGAGCTCACAGAGAGAAAACAGGAGTTATGAGTTGTATGAGTTAACCGGAGTAAATGTATTTTATGACATGTGGACGCAGAAGTCCGGTGTCAACAAAGGCACAGGGAAGAGACTGATAAATACATGATTATAACCATAAACCATGTATGCTTTGTTTAACTTCTTCAAGCATTGGCAGGTAATTTCTTTAATCATATCTGTATTTATATTATGACAATAGTTAAAATAAGTAGCTTTTAGTATGACATATAAAATATTTCTGCTTCATACTGTGATCAGAATCCCCATCAGAACACAATCAGAACTTATTTCACACACTCCCTGTGGTGTCTGAAAATGCGTTTTGAGCTGAAAATTGTTGTAAATGTCTTTAATGTTGAGGTTAGCTGTTAGCCTGACGTGGAAACATGAGAAATGAGCAGCGGTGTTGACTCTCAAACGCCGCCTCTGTTAATAACCACTGCTCAAACCCTTGTTGGCCCACTTTGGACCAAGGAATTCAGTGGGCCAAAAAACTGTGCCTGACTTTGGTACGCACTAGCACGCTTGTATTTGGCCCAACAGTGGAAACACAGCTAATGAGAGCTTGCCCACTGTTCAAGGGGCAGGGTTTAAGCGGACCAAAAGTTTGGAAAAGTCTGGCATGTGACCAGAAAGAAAAGTCTGTCACTTGCATGGAGGAAGATTGAGTTTAGATTAAACATTACAAGAACAACAACAAAAAAATAAATACATTGATAAATCATCCACAGTAAAATCTATGAGATGCATTAAACAGGGTATATTTTCATTTTATGTTGACTTAACTAGTAGTAGTAGTTACTAAGTAGTAACTCTGCAGTAAAACAAAGAAAAAAAACAGTTAGACTATGAATATATATTTGAATATAAAAGAAAATAAAACCAGCTTAGTTGATATGAACTAATTTCTGAACTAAACTAAATTTCTTCTTAAACTATTCTTAAAGGGATAGTTCACTTTGAAATTAATTTTTGATATGTTTTAGCTTACCTCAAGGGCATCCAAGATGTAGGTGTCTTTGTTTTCACAGTATTTTCAATTTTGACATTTTTCGTTCAAACCGGTGTTGTCTGTCAGTCATATAATGCAGGTTTAGGGGGTCCACCTCAAAGAGCATGCAGAGAGAAGTCAAAATTAAACATGATTTAATGACTCGTGAATGTAAGTACACGCTGATGGCCTAAGACACGAAAGAGTGGTTTGTGTGAGAAAACGAACAGTATTTATATAGTTTTTACCTCTTGTTAACAAACAGCCGTCGAACTGATCTGAATCAGATGTCCGACTGAACCGTCTCCAGACGTTCCGCCGGAAGTGATCTCTCGCGTGTCTAAGTCACGCATTGTTTACACGGAGATATACGGGTAATCGCAATATTGCGATATATCTAAATGTGTTTAGTTCACTTCCGGCGTAACGTCTGGAGACGGTTCAGTTCGGTTCAGTTGGACATCTGATTCAGAACAGTTCAACGGCTGTTAACAAGAGGTAAAAACTATATAAATACTGTTCGTTTTCTCACACAAACCGCTCGTTTCGTGTCTTAGGCCATCAATGTGTACTTACATTCACAAGTCATTAAATCATGTTTCATTTTGAGTTCTCTGTGCATGCTTTTTGAGGTGAACCGAGGGAGGACCCCCTTAACCTCCAGTGTATGACTGACAGACAACAACGGTTTGACCAAAAAATGTCAAAATTGAAATTGCTGTGGAAACAAAGACACCTACATCTTGGATGCCCTTGAGGTAAGCTAAAACATATCCAAAATTAATTTCAAAGTGAACTATCCCTTTAATGACTATGCAACTGCTGACATATCTGCAAAATGGGGATTAGCATGACAACACATGTGAAAAGTCTTGTTAGCTCACTGACCTCTCCTCTCTGATCCGCCGAACTCTTTCTGCTCTTTCCTTCTTGTCTTGTTCTTCCTGAGCCTTCTGCTCTGCTGTATCTCTTTGCACACGCTCTGAAATTGCCTCGTAGTCCTTGGCAATGTTATTCAGGAGCCAGTTAAGGCCATTCTTGATGGATTTGTCAACCTTCTTACCATAACCCAGCACAGCAGAACAGGGCTCCTAAGATCAGAAGAAACAATGTTTAGTTCAGTTTTATATGATTGTTTTGTAACATTTCTAGTAATCAGTAATTTGTTGGATTGTAAATATAACAATATAAATAAAGCAGATTTCCTCATTAATTACAAACTCAAACTGGTCTCTGGTTAATGTAAACTTTTTAAATATTAACTCACAATCTGACAGAGGCATTTATTCTCGTTGACAATCTTCTCTAATGACAGGGTCTCGATGATATCTGCTTCAGCCAATGCCCCATCTTGGTCCTGTTTATTAGCCAGTCTGAAAGCCAATCAAAAGAATACAAGCTGGTCACTAGGTGTGCAGGTTCCAAGGTAAGCTGTCACAAACAAATGGCCTGAGGTCTGCACTTGAGGTGGACTGAATAATTAGCCTTGAGTTATTGAGCACTCTTGACTTATTAACACACTTAACAAGCTATTATTAGTCAAGGACTTCATCTACTGCTCACTCCCTCAGCTAATTTGACCCACTACAGTTGTCCAACGCTCCAACAGTTATACAGATGATGCATTGCACATTTTCTGCACACCGCCCCATTCAACATGGGCTAGAGGCAGGAATTATGTGAGAGTGCTCTTCACTGATTACGGCTCGAAATTCATCAAACCCTCCAGGCTCGTCAGCAAACTCTAGGTCTTGGCTCTGAACACCTTCCTATTTCTGTCAGACAGAGTTCTATTCTGAGCCCTCTTCTATTTTATCATTTACCCACACAGCCTCAACTCCATAACGTTTTGTTGAAGCAGTTTTGGTGTGTCTGATCAATATAAGAGCTAGTAAGCAAAATAGTAAAGAATTGACATGATGTTGTTGGTATAATTGCCAAATACTAGCAATAACAAGAAGAAAATCGCATGAACCACACACGCTGACAGCTTGTTTAGGATGAGCCCCAAGGTGCAGAGATCTTTTACATGTGTACAAATGAAATCATTCTGTCTGGTAGTATTACTGCCTGTTAGAGGAGCTGGACCATGCAAAACTGTAGAGGCATGCACAGGGTGGTGTAGAAAGCTGAATGCATCAATTAGGATGTGTTTTCCAAAATGCAAATCTTCATAAGGCAAGAATAGTACTAAAGTCAAGGGGGAAAAAAGATTAAAGACCCCATTCACCCGAACAAAAGCCTTTTACATTGAAGACCAGTAATAATTCATTTATTTTTTAATTTTCCACATTATATCTAAACACGTAATGCAGTATGTGAAGGTGGGGTATTTTACTTTTCTCCTTTCTAAACATGAATCTGCATATCTCATCAGTATGTACATATGCTTTAGGTAAAGTGAGATTTTGCACAATATTAGTATAAATCCCTATTATTTACTGGGGTAAATGCATTTAAGTAACTTGCATTTATCATTGAAGACCAGTAATAATTCATTTCTTTTTGAATACATAACGGTGATACATAAATGTCACATTCAGACACACCCATTTAGCAGCTGTGATGCGTGATTAATGGATTAAACTGGCACAAGTTTCTATATTTTTTAAGAATATTTGGTCACCACACCTTTATAGCTTTACTGAGTGATTGCTAATTATGTTAGTTAGAAAGAGTAACATTATTAAATGTTATAACACAACAACGGATTAAGGCCCTTGCACACCAAGTCCTAAATTCACGTCCAAAATCTTATCTTAAAATAAAATAAACCTGACCTCACGTTATGTCAATCACGCTTGCACACTGCCTCCGAAACTTTCGTCGGTCATAAAGAAAATCGAATTTGGGTTCAATTTTCTGCTTTTTTCGCATCTGTAGCAAGCAGTTTGAAAGGAGTTTGAATGGTGTTTTGACAATTCAGAGCCACTGAATCATGAACACGAAAAAACGCATACGAAAATTTTGGACTCAGTGTGAAATGGCCTTTAGAACCCATTGGATGCTTTAAACATATATTTGAAGGGCACCGCATATTTTCTTTAATTTTCTGTATATTGTGCTGATATACATGTGTTATATATTCATTTTGTCCAATACTTTGTTTTTATTTTATCGACAGCCATTCCATGTTTAATGATCTGTACTTATTCCAGCCATTAAGTCACATTCAATGACAAGAACATGTCAAGTTCTGAAAACTCACACTAATACAGGTTTGCCTGCAATACGAGGGTGCCGGAGAACCTCAGCCATTGTGTCTCTGGTTTCTTGGATTCTCTGGACATCACTGGAGTCCACAACAAACACTACCCCATAAGACTCAGAGTAGTAGTTTTTCCAAATGCCACGGATACGTTTACCGCCACCCAAGTCGAAGATTGTGACCTCAAACTTCCCCTGCTTCAGGTCCACCTTTGAGAAGCCCACTGTAGGGGCTACATCTAAAGGACTTTCTATGACAGAAATTACACATTATGAGAATTATCCTGGATCTCGAAAACACAAAAAATAATTAGAAACAGGAAATAAAATTATAGTGAATATTTACCTCCCTGGATTCCTCTGACTGTAGCGGTTTTTCCAGCATTGTCCAGTCCAACCATTACTAAAGTCACTTTCCTGCAAGAACACAAATATAGCAACACTTTTATTATGCATCACAAAGACCTCCCAAAGTTCAAGACGGCCTTTCCAACAAGAATTATTTTTCTGTTAAAGGTTCTCTAAGCGATGCTGGGCCAAAACATTTTTTGTCACATACATCAAACGTCTCCTCACTATCGGCTAGATGCCTGTCCCCTAAACACACTGTAAAAAAACGCGGTCTCTGTAGACACCACAGGCTCCACAAACGGCAACAAAAACAATCATGTCTTACCCGGACCACGAAACCTAACAAACAGTGTTCCAGCCAATCACTGGCAAGAAGTATTTGAGGGTGGGTCTGGGGGGTTAGTGCGCGTGCACATGAAGGGTGTGTGTGTGTGAAGGAGAGCAGCGAAGCATCAGAGGGAAGTTTGAAAAATTACCGACACACAACCAAAGAGACGTCGTTCTGAGGAATAAATTAAAAAGAAGAAGGAGCCGGATAAAGAATGTACGAAGTTCCGAATTTACATCGGTAGCAAAGCTTTTGAACGATGGCGAGAACTACGCCGGCAGAAGGGCTTACAGAAGGGCGGCGTGCTCTCCGGAGCTCTGTTCATACAGCCAGCGAGTCTCCTGTTGTGGGCGGACCGTCACATTCTTTCCATAAGAGCGGTGCACATCCTCGGTCTCCTAAATCTTGGAGTGGACAAGCTTTCGAGGAGTGGGATTCCTCAAGGAGAGTGGAAACATCACCCAGGATCGGTGCAAATGATTTGGGATCTGTTCGTAAGGGCGGAAGTCGACCAGTTCGCTACAACCGAGACCACGCACTGACAGGCGTTCTTCTCGCTATTCCACTCCTCTCTGACGGAGGATTCTCTGACATTGCGCTGGATGGGGACCAGGCTTTATGCGTTCCCTCCGGTGAAGATTCTGCCTATGGTGTTATGCAAAATTCTCGTGGCCCCGAACTGAGCCAAATCAGCCCTGGTTCGCGGACCTGAGAGGGTTATTGGTGGCTCCCCCATGGGAAATCCCCCTCAGGAAGGACCTGCTGTCTCAAGCGAATGGCACGATATGGCACCCAAGCTCCGTGCTGTGGAACCTTCATGTGTGGATGCTGTGGGGACTTTGAATGTGTGGGACACCCTGCACTCACGGTCTATGCTCTGAAATGGGGAGTGTTCACGAAATGTTGCCAGGACATCGATGTTGACCCAGGTAGCTGTCCCATGTCAGATGTTCTGCGCTTTCTCCAGCACAGATTGGATAACGAGAGTTTGCCATCCACGTTAAAGGTGTGGCAGATATTTGTTACTTTTCATTCCCCGGTTGACGAGCAATCGATTTGTAAGAATGCTCTGGTGATCAGGTTTCTGAGGGGAGCGAGGAGATTGTGTGCTTTATGGCCGCCATCCGTGCCCCCGTGGGATTTAGCTCTAGTTTTTGAGGGCTCTATCTTTACCGCCGTTCAAGCCGGTTGCATCAATCGCGATTAAGGAATTTCCGCGGGAGATTCAAGCATGTCTTTGCATCATTACGTCACATCTGTGCACATAAAGAAGGAGTCTCGGTTAGTAGGCTATATTGCATGTGAGGATGTTGGAGGTTTTATAGCCTTTTCTCACAGCACTTGGTATCATTAAACTTATCAATTTGATGGCGAATACAGAAAGGTTCAAACGACAATCACCAGTGACAACAGATTCACACGCTGTAAAAGGCAAAAAGACTTCAGAGTTGCTACAGAAAAAAAAGAGACTGCAACCGGACCCATGCGAAAACAAGGATAATATCGGAAGGGAAATACATGTAATCACGTAATGCTGATGTTGCTAACATTAACAATTTGAGAAGAAAACATAATTTGCATGGTTTTGCATGATATGATAAGCGATTGTTAGATTTAATCAGCGCGAATTACTGCAATGTCAGAACCAGAACAAAATTGGATGTTTCTAACTTGTTCAGATAGGGCCCTATGATTTCCACGATCACGGAATCGCGGACAAAATTGCGGAGCATAATTGACAAATTAATCTGGAATCTTGTGTTAATGCGGTATTTCGTGGAATTTTTAAATTTGGTTTGAAATTCTGTTTTTGTGTGGGAGAACAACGTATGTCTGGTGAAAATGCAGACTGGGGGAAGCAAATCACAACCCCCCACCCGTCATTTCAGCTACAATGACGAAATCAAAACAATGAAAGCATGACGCAGCGGCACTCCACGGCTCTGCTTTTGCGGGCAAAAAGTTAAGAAACTCAACGCTATAAGCCATCAGTGCCGAGCCAAGCAGTTCGCAAGTGGCTTATGCAGTGTTTCCCACACATTGACTAATTTGCGGCCACAAAATCAACTCCGGCCGCCACATATTACGTTTCGTTCATTTTTTTTAACACTATTTAAAACACGTAGCATATTCTTTAAGTTGTATTTCTCTATCACTCACACGTCTCTCTCACATACACACACCCACACACAACGTGCACACCGCGTCTGTCTATGAGGCGCCGGATTGGACAAAAGCGAACTCTGTGAGCAACACTGGGCGAGAGAGAGAGACAGAGTGTGACTTAAAATTATATAAACTAATATAATTTATTTTACTGGACAGTTTAAAGCTCATAACCATATTTTGTTGCTATTTGAGGAATGCAGTGTTATGTGGCATTATGTATTTGTCCAGAAAAGGCTACTGAGTAAATGTCTGTTACCTCAATAAATTTAAGGTCATTAATAATTAAAAGCACTCTCTTTTTACGACTAAAATAACAGTCAAGGGTAAAAAAAAAAAAAAAAGAATTCCCAAAAATTAAAACGGAAAAATCGGAATTTGGGAAAAAATAAAACATAGGGCCCTATAATATGACATTTTCCGATGAAAATTATTATGTTGGTCATACTTTCAAAAATAATAATTTGTGAATCTGATTGCCAGTATCCACACCGGTATGGTGACTGCCAGCTGCACACTCTCCTCAAACATTGTGTTCATCCACACTGTGTCGTGTTGAAGTACAATTCACGTAAAGTTGATAATTCCGCGAATAACTGCAATTGCAGATTTCGAACAGAGATGGTGACAAAGAGGGAAAACCGCGGACTGCAGCTTTAATGTAAGATCAGGCCTAAGCCAAATAACTTAAATGTGTATTTTAAAGAATTTCATTATGAAGCTTTTTCATTTTGATATCAAGACAAATGTATCATCCTAACATTTTTTATGCCCCCCAAAAATAGCAAGATATATCACATCAAGTAATCAAAATTCATTCATGAAGGAAATTTAATCTGTTTAAAGTTGCCTTTATAAACTTAACTTTTTGACACATAAAAAAATCCTTGACATTAACTTATGAATTTACCCACAGCTGTGAGCTAAGGCAAGCTAAGCCTGTACGTTAATGCATCATCTCATGACTAGTAAAAGCGCACAGGGATAAAAAGGATGATTCAGCATACAACACACAGAAATACAAAGAAAATAATGTAGCCTTTGCCAATAAAAATTATGTCAAAAATATAAATTAAATGATAAGCAGTCCAAAACTGTAGAGTCACAGCTGTTTAAACTACAAGGCTTCCAGTGGAGGCTTAAGAGGCATAAAAAGACATCTGTGGAGTAACACAAATATCTTGAAGTTACATGGGATTTCTGCTCACCATCATCAGCCTATGCTTAATTCTGAAGAAATGCCAGACAAACACATGGGCCAGGCAGCGTAAACAAACCTTTCAGTCATCACTGGTGCAAACAAGAAAGCTAAAGTCCTCAGCAACCAAACACACACACACACACACACACAAACAGATACTTAACTGCGGCACTTGCGCCGCAGGGACATCAAGCGCACTATCCAGGTGACAGTTCTCTGCAACCAGGAGGCCTTCATTGAGACTAGGAATAGATCAAGATGACAGCTAGCTTTCCCTTGACTCTGGTTGTTTTTGTTGACACACGCACACACACTCTCTTTTGTCGCTCCTGGCCTCTCTGTCAGCTCTGTATCTGAGGGATTAGCTGGGGATTTCTACTTAGCCCAACAAGATCAGTGGCAGGGTGCGAGAGGACACACTACGTTCAGCCAATGAAATTAAGACAATAACTTAGACAGTTAGTTAGTCATCAGTAAGACATAACCATAACATCACTGACACGTTTGGGGCCAGACATCTCCACTTTAAACGGACTGATTCTTGGGTACGATCGAACATTTTACCCAGATTTAGCCTTATCAAGCATCTTGTTTCAGGCACAGCAGGTGATGTGAGTAATCAGATATGAATCGCTTGGCTTTAAGCCTATGCCTGATTGTGAGTCATGTTCCAACGTGTATAGTGAGAGGTGCATGTAGGGCCTCTAATCAACAGACAGCATCTTTCTGAAAGTGGACTTAAATACTGAAATTGAACATGACACCAGGGCTAATGCATCTTCCTGACAAAATATGAATCTACTGTATTCATAAATGAACAACGTACCTTGGCACAAGTGCTTTGGTGTCGCCAGCACCAAAGTTATAAAAAAAATTATAAAAAAAAGAAATATTCTCAATTAAAATAGAGATTGAATAAAACAAATTATAAATGTTAGATGAAAAACAAAAAATAGACATGCTGGCAATTAACTTATCAAAAAAAAACTATGCATACTACTTAATAAAGTAGTATTAGGTGAAGTGAAAAAGTTTTTTTATGTCAAAAAGTTTAAAGTTGCCTTCATTAACCTTTTTTTGATGACTTGAATGCACCTCTTCTGTGTTTGTTATGTTTTTTTTTTCTACATTAAAAATTAACCTTGATATTTTTGGAGCAAAGTAATGAGGATGATACATTTGTCCTGATGAAATGCTAAATGAAAAAGCTTCATTAAAATAATGAAATTCTTGAAAAAGAAAAGCTTATTAAGTGACTTGACTTAATCTTAATTAATATAAAAATAAATTATTTCAAACTAATGTGGTGTGCAAAATACGCCAAAATATAACCATGCAAAATATCAAACCAATTGGCATGCAAATAAATGTACTTGTTATTTAAATTTTAATTTATTTATTATTACTTTTAACCAACTGGTTTCTAAATCTTTTTCAGAGAATGTATTAAAACCATTAAAGATGTATACTTGTTTGTCTTACGAGAGGTTCTCTTATACTGTGTAATATAGCTAAAACCTCTTTTCCATGAGATATTGAAGCCAAAAATTATCCTTAATTTTGAATTAATGTAAAACGCGTTGTGGCAGCATGCAGACAAGGTGGCTCGCGTGCCTATTGGCTGTCCTGCGGCAACTTCAGGAACCTATCGACAGAGGCCATTTGGTGATGAAGCGGGCGTGGCCTAGCCCTATATCTGCGTTTCCTGCCTGGGTAAGGATCATGCAGCTCTCACGCTTACTGACGGCGGCTGCCATCATTGTGAGCAATTGCCATGATGACTCTGAGGACTCGCCTGGCATTTTTTCACCGAGTCTGCACTTCCGCCCGCTGTAGTGCTGCGTCGTAAGGTCCCGAGCCTTCTCCAGCCCGTAAAAGCTAGCCGGTTAGCCCGCCAGCTTCACTCGAGTCGCTCACTGACGGACAACAGCCACTGCTTCCAACATTAATGAGGACGAGATAGCTACATCTGTAGAGAAGGCCAGCTGCTCTGTCAAACAGTGAGGATTGGGCGAGCTCTGTGGACCTCTCAATACACAGTCCTACCCTTCGGTCTGTCTCTTGCACCCCGTACATTGTCTCTCGCAACCCTGAAAAACCCAGTCGGTGGTAGCCTACATAAATCCCCAGGGCCGCGTTAAATCCCAAAGCCTTTACAAGCTGATGGAGCGCCTCCTTGTCTGGGCTCAGCACAATCTGCGCTCACTGAGAGCAGCACATGTGCCTGGTTGCCTGAATTTCAGGCCAGACACAGTCAATCAGAATCAATACTCCATCAGGAGAATGGTCTCTGCACCGCAGACTGTCCCTCTGCTGTGGGAAACATTCAGCAGAGTACAGATAGATTTGTTTGCGTCCCAAGAGAATGCTCACTGTCCGAAGTTTTTCTCCAAGAGCAGGTATGCGCTAGCCCACGTCCGGCCCCGCTGCCTGCTTTTCCCCCAGTTTCGCTCCTGCCTCAAGTGTTGGAACGAATCAGGGAAACCGAATGCTCGGTGCTTCTTGTGGCTCCGCTCTGGACAACCCAAGCTTGGTTCCCAGTCCTGATGCAGCTGACGAGCACTGCCACTTGGCCAATACAGTTGAGGAAAAAGCTGTGGTCCCGCAAACCTCCCAGACTCCCAATAGTGCCGTCTACTAGACGACTCTACACCTCAATATGGTCGGTGTTTGCTTGCTAGTGCAAAGCCCGAGGCTTTTCACCCCTAGACCGCAGGGTTACGGAAGTGCTCTCCTTCCTTCGAGAGCTGCTGGATAAGGGCAGAACCCCATCCACGCTCAAAGTCTATTTTAGCTGTCGTAGCTGTAAAATCTGCGACTGTCTTGTCACTGGGGAAAAATTATCTGGTCATCCCCTTCCTAAAAGAGCTAAGAACCTCTCATAGAGAACGTTTACTAACGTAACCTCGGCTCTCTCTAGAATAGGGAACGAGTACTGTGTATCTAGCTGTGAACAGTAATATCAGCTCATCGAGCTATATTTATAGGGCTAGGCCAAGCCAGCTTCGGCGGGAGTGTGAAGCAGTGGGTGTGAGGCGCCCCCTTTGGACCGTCACCAAAGGGCCTCTTTCGGTAGGCTGCTGCAGTTGCCGCAGGACAGCCAATAGGCACGTGAGCCGCCTTGCCTATGTCTGCATGCTGCCGCAATGCGTTGTACATTAATTCATAATTAAGGATAAATTTTGGCTTCAATATCTTGTCGAAAAGAGGTTTTCCCCTAGCATAAGATATTACTCGTTCCCTCTTCTAGAAAGAACCGAGGTTACGTTGGTAATACACTTTCTTTGAGTACACTTTCTTTAAAGTGATATTTCACTCAAAGATTATGTTCATTTTCTGAAGCCACATGTTCATGAAGTAAAAGGTAACTAGAAGCTGTTACTCTGCCTAACATCTCTCAAGTACCTAGCAATATATATATTAATGTTTAGGTTTAGATCCACATGCATGGGCACATGATGATAGAAATTTTGTAGATATTTTACGTTCCTGTGATGCATACATTATTAAATCACTAAGGGAAAATAATGTCCCATCATTGTGTTCAATCATTATAAATACTTTTCCATAAAATAATGCATTTTGAAAGCTACACATTGGACTTGACTTTACCCTACAATACAAAATAGTAACAATTTGAAATGTACTTGGTGTATCATAACTTTCATCAGCCATGTTGATTTTATTTTATTATTTTTTTTGCTATAAATAAATAACAATGTACAAAAAAGAGACAGTCGCCCAGTTAAGTCAAGACTCAATGGATCAAAGTTGTACTCACCTTGCAGGTTCTTTCCATCGTTTCAACCAGTTGCAACAGTTCGCCATCAGATTGAACATTTCACCCGAAGTGTTTGAAATGGGATTTATTATTTCATGACAGTTCCAACATTACTAAAGTTCCTGACTAATGTATTTCCTTTGTGTTTTAATCAACCCGTTATCTGCTATCAGTCTTTTATATGCCTATCTTGTGATTTGAGTAAAGACATCTTATTTTATCATTCTAGCAGAGAATAAGGAAAGAATAAACTAAAGATGACAACTATGTTACATTGTTTAATTATCACTTACAAAACTGACCATAGAGTTTAGTTTCATTTTACTCACTAACGTTACCCGAATCAATGCACCCGCACTGAAGGCTAACCAGTTAGCTAACTACTGTACGATTCATGAAAACTGAATTACATTATTCTGTCTTTAGATGGAAAATCGAATCATACAATAACTAACGTTATACATACTGTTTCAAAGACGTCCCGGTGAATGTTTTACACTAAATTTTAGACCGTTTCTTTTTTTTTTTTGCAAAAAGATGTAACGTTACACGGGATAACTGTTAGCTTGCTAACAGTCCGCTTTGTTGACCAAGCTGAATCTGGCTGCTATGGCTGCAGCCACAAGCTCGTCGAGGGTCGGGGTTGCCAAGTGTTTAAAAGAATTGAATAATATAATGTAACATATGAAAAAATAATTAAATTAAAACTTTCTTTGTAAGCTTTCAACATATGTGTGTAATAGGACAGCTTATAATCCTTACACAGAGACCCGTATTATACTGCTTCGATCTAAGTGGCCGAAAAATATCCGTTTGGAAATAGTTGACTTGGCAACACTGTACTTACCTAAGAGTAACGTAATCTAAACAGTGAACAGTGCCTCCCGTGGACGGAGACATAGCAAACTGTAGATAATTCAAATGAAATGAAAATGTTCACATCACATAAACGGGAAATATAAAATAAAAATATTATGGGCACCATTCTGTCTGTAATGTAAAGTAAAGACAAAGTAAAGTAATATCTGCATTTTCCCCATTTGGGCATGCCAACGATATCCAAAGAATTCATGTCTGTTTACAATAAACCAACAAACTCAAAGCCCCCTAAAATGTGTTTATTAATTAGGACAAAAAAGCTCTCAATATATAAACCCAGTGACCCAATCCAATCATATACAATTTACACTCTTGAAACATTTACAGAAGATACAAAAAAAAAGAAAAAAATAAATAAGACTGTTACTGCTCATAAATAGAACAGTTTTAAACATGCCTCTATTTGAGACACAAATTAGTCCTCCCCTTAAATGTATTTATTTATTTATTTTTTTTGTTGCTTAAAGAGCAGTCCTTTAGAATATGTCATGACAATGTTCGGTGAGGCTTTGTGGCACATGTACACTCCTCCATTAACATGGATATCTGAAGTTGTAAAGACTAGGCCTTCCCAGCAGCACCAGCTTGCTGTTATAAGCCAACAGTTCTTCTGATCCCAACAGAAGTCAGTCTGTCATTTAAAGACTGGGTGTCTTTAATTCTCCTCAAGTGATCACTGACTTAAACAGAAGCAACTTGATGACATTTGCAACATATGCAATCAGTGAGAATTTACAATGGTTCACATATCAAGGTTAAAAAAAGAAAAGAAAATGTTTATAGTGTGCTTGCAATACTTTGAGTGCCCTATGAATCTATATCCAGAACTTCTGCTCATAAAGCACCATGTAACACTGGTAGACACCAGACTTTCTGTCACAAAACAGTAAAGTTAAACCTTCCACTAAATGCCAGACTGAGCAGAACATTTTGTGCTTTCTAAAGAAGGTATATACCCTGAATAGAAAGACTGACCAAATCCTCTTGTAGTGTTATGGTTGCCTCTCATTACCAGGAATTGAAAAAAAAAAAAAAAAAAAAATCAAGCCAAAATGAGAGAACAGACTAAGCTCTTTGACAGAAAGCGATGACAAGTATTGACAAGAATCTGCTGTGCATTTTATAGAAAGACAACCTTACTATTTTACTAAGAACGCTTAGTATCAGATGATTAAGTTAAACAAAAGAAATATTAAAAAAATATTAAAAAAAAGAATTTTCAACATCAGAACTTTAAACGAGATAACAGACCTATGCTCTAAAATAAAGCAGCTGATCGGTCATATGAGACTACAAGGAGGCATAACTCGTTTCCCATGTGGATCTCAATATAGTTCAGTTTTGAGATGCTGACAAAGTTGTTCAGCACACGTAAGAACGCTGTTGGCCTACAGCAGCATTTAGCAGTTTTCCCAGTAGAAAGGCCTGCTTCTCTTCAGGTAGCACCTATAATGACAAAAAAAAAAAAAAATAAATTGTAACAAACTGCAAAAATTCAAATAACCTTAAAATGATTAACAAATAGGTACTTACTTTCATCATCCGAATCAAAACCAAAGAGGGATGTGCATTTATCCTTGTGTGTTTGCAGCTCTTCCTCACTGTTGAAACACTCAAAACATCGAGAGCAACGTTGCCTGGTAGGAAGTATTTCTGGCTTTGACACTGAGCCCAATAACTTTGTGCCTACCTGGGGTTCCTTCCAGCGTTTTGGCATGCTAATGTACGACTCATCTAGATAAGCTGAGGGAAGGGGTCGAATGAATTGTTTATTTGCAGGTTTTCCTGAAACCAGTGGTTCCTTCTCTTTAACGACTGGCTCTGAAGTTTTGGCAGAAACTTCTTTATTACTCTCACTGTGCCCATTAACAAGGCTAGGGTTCTTGCTACTGTAGCTAACAGAACTTTTATTGAGGACCAAAGGCTTTTCATCGTCATCTTGATTTGCAGATGTAGGGCCCTTGCACTTGGCTGCATCCTGAATCGGTTGATTGACTGAAGAATTTGCTACTGCCTCCATACTACCTTCCAGAATTTGAGGGCCTCCATGCCTTGTTGGTTCAGAATCTTTGGGGAATGAATTTATTCCCAAATTTGTATCCAGCCTATAATGTGTTCTTTCATGCTTATAAAGGAGCAAAATAGTCTCAGTTTGCATACAGCAACCAGGAAAGCAGCACATCGCTCTCAATGGATGATGGACTAACATGTGCTCACTTAGTTCTGTACGTGTTTGGTACCTTTCCTTGCAGCCGAAATGGTAGCATGGGAACTTCAGCTCACCTCTGTGGCATATCACATGGTCAAAAAAATGCTGGGGATTATATATCTTTCTGCAACAGAAAAGACATTTTTCCTTTCCAAAATTGAAAAAGAACAGAAGCGCCTTCTTGTCGCCATGGTGGTGTGACAGCACATGTGAAAGGACAAGGATTGACTTGGCAGTGAATGTACAAATCTCCACAGGGCATCTAACATGTGTAGATGCACCAGTTCTTTTTCCCTGGAATGGTGTGGAAGGCTGTTTGGACTTTGTCTGAGACCCATTTTTATACCCCACCATATTTATTTCCTTAAATTCTGTATTATTGTCTATGGGTTCCTGATTCTCAGAACTGTCTTCTGGACTAATTGTAATCTTCCTCCTTTTTATAGCTTCTCCACCCTCTTTTTGGTCTCCAGGAGTAATCATCATCTTTTTTAGCCTAGAGATCACAATTTCATCTTTTCTTTTAATTTTTGACTTGCTCTTGTCTTTTCTTTGTCCTACATTCTTAGATTCAGTCTTGACACCATCTTTCTGACTTTTTGCACATTCTGCATTCTCAATTTTCTCTTGGTTGTCCTGTGGTAATGATGTCTCAATTTTCTCTGGGTTGTCCTGTGGTAATGATGTCTCAATTTTCACTTTGTTGTCCTGTGGTAATGATGTTTCAATTTTCTCTTTGTTGTCCTGTGGTAATGATGTCTTAATTTTCTTCTTGTTATCTTGTGGTAATGATGTCTGATTTTTTTTATTTGAGGTATTTGTCTCAGGCACACTCTTAACTTTCCTTTTCTTTCTGATCACTCCATTTACCCTATGAGCTGAGTTTCCATTGGAATCCAACTGTTTGTCCTCTGGAGTTTCTGCTTGCATAGCCTTTGGTCTCTTCCTTGCTAGTTTCACATTGAAAAACTTTTTGTTCTCATCTGTGGGCTGAGATCTCTTTGCTAAAACCCTCCTTAGACATTTTGTCTTCATCTTGCAAACCTTCTCCTTTTGTTCATCCGATGTACTTAGAGGATCTGAATTCTTGACCAACCTTGTCCGCAATCTAACCTTAGGCTCTGTGCTTTGCCCTTCCTTGTGCAAATCTGTGATGTTCAAACTGCAGTTTAACCTCATTTTGAGGTTTCTAAACTTATTCTTCACCCGTTTAAACAGTCTCTTCTGGGCACATTGTGAGGCAGTCTCTGTGGTATTCTCAGTTTCACTAAAAAGCCCATTAGACTTTTTCAGTTCCTGAATGTGCACTTTAAAATGGATTGAAGGGCTGCGCCCATGAGTGTAACGTTTGTGACAGAACATGCACTTTCTGTCAATTCGGTGATGCCACAGTGCATGACGTAGAATGTGTGGGTTTTTGGTTTCTTTATTGCAAAGGCTGCAGGTAACTGAAAGCTGGCAACTTGCATCACTTGCGGGGATAAGGTCAGAGACTAGACCATCAGCAGCTGCATGCATATCTGGCGATGTCTCCACAGGCCTTGATGGCACCACTGGCACCTTCGTCCTCTCAGGCACAATTTTAGTGTCAAGAGTGTCAATCTCAGTTTCACTAAAAGTAGCCACTGTTCCATCAGGGAGCATTGTCTCTTTAGTAAGAACTGGAGGAGCATCCTCATGAAGAACCGTCATGTTTTCTGGCGTACTATGCGGTACAGGAATGGTGTCAGCTCTGGTGTCAGTTGTCACTTCTGGTAAAACATCAACATTAATATTTTCTGCAGGACTAATAGGACTGTAAGGACCATAGTCTGGATATTTAGTGTCTGCATCTTGGGGAACTGATAACTCGCTATTTACTTTTGGATCTTTAACTAGCTCAAGAATGGCTTCAACTGGAGTGGTTGTTTCCACATTTACAGCTGGGATTGGTGTAACCATGCTTTCCACTGCATTTCTATCCTGTGTTGCAGCTCCCAAGCTCTCTGTAGGTTCAAACTGTTGCCCAGCAGACTGTGGTTCTTGTTTGGATTCATTATGGTCCAGATGAAATTCTTTATCTCGATCTGATATTACTTTACAGTCAACTGATATTCCTTCAAATTCAGCTTGTCTTGAATATGTGTGGAATTTTCGAACCATAGAAAGGCCTTGTTCCCGAAAAACAATCTCCTCCCGTACCATGAAGTCTTTTTTGGTACATGGAGTAGATTCTGCTGATAGTAACTCAATAAGAGACGCATTACTGTCAGGCCATTTCAAATTCTCTTGAATTTTGTTAGTACTGCTTTCAGTGATATTAAGTGTCTCAGTGGAAATCTGTGAAGTCTGAACATCAGAAGAGAGGTCAACTTCATTATCAGGATATGAAAATTTCATTGTCACTTCACTGATTGCTGTCTCAAGTGAAATCTCCGTCAAAATATTTGACTGCTTTGGTTTCCTTCCTGGTTTCTTGGCCTGTCGAGGTTCACCATTTTCTGCTTGGGCAGCTAACTGGTCCAAAAGCCATTGTGGTTTCCTGCCCTTGCGTTTTAGAGTGTGCATCTCTGTCTGTCGGGAAAGTAGTCTCTGACGCCTGCTATTAAGTTGCCTGGTGTGATTCTTTGCCAAGTCCAATTGCCTATATGAACGTCGAACTGGAGAGGCTTCTGAATCTTTAACAAGATGCGTCCCTGGCTTCCGCCCCCGCCTTTTGCCTGGAGGTTTGGAGGATGCTTCCTCTGAGGCAGAATTAACCCATGTTTTCAATGACTCTGCTTCCTGGTCATTTCGGTTTGTATGGTTCTCTGCTTTATTTATAGTCCTGTCTGTGTTGTCTGTGTGACACTGACAATATCCTTTCATACAGTAACTTGGAATCCACTTGTCCTTTTGCATGATTTCACATAAGGCTGCTTTACCGACCTTATCACTCATTAGCTTCAGACAGTTTGCCTCGATGTTGACAATGCTCCAGAACTCAGGGTCAAAGTACAGGTCTTTTTTCAGGATCTGGAGAACCTCAAAGCGTACACTGTTACCCACAAGACTGGTGTCTGCATGATACTCTTGATCAGGGTGAGTATATAGGAGGAACACATTCTTGTATGACTCAACAGTTCTCTCTAGGAAGAAAACTAGCAGCGCACAAGCCCTACAGACCTCAAGGTCATTAGGAAGTAGGTATGCAATGGTTTTGTAGATGAGGGACTTGGTGACTGGATCATTCTTAAGGTCAGTCTGCAAGGCTCGTACACAAAGCTCCAAACAAATCCCAAGACCATCTTTTCCAAGCTGAAAATAAATATTTTATTGCCATTATTAAAAGATCATTCCATACATATTGACATATATTTGCGTAGATTTTTGTCTATGTCTACAATTACAAGTTTAATACAATACATTATGATAAAATAATATCTTACCTCTGCCAAAATCACCTTCATAAATGGGAAAATCGCTTTTACGTTGGTGACTGACAATATCATTCCTCTACATTCCTCTAGGAAGTTCTGTTTAGAAAGGTTCAACCGCAAGTAGAGTCTGCTCCATATGAAGACCAAATCCCTTTAAGGAAAAAAATAAATATGGAAGAAAAAAAAGGAGAATGTAACTTTCTGCAACCTCAACACTATCTTCTGTTCAGGTTGTTGCAATAACTGAGTAAAAATATAAAATGCTAAAAAGAGGGGCAATACACTGAAAACAATTCCCCTTCTAAATGTTTATGGAGCTATTGAGACCCACCAAAGGTAGTACATGTCTCCAATCTGGAGCTTCTGAGATAGGAAGCCTTTACTCAGCATCAAAACAGTCTCATCGTTCTCTTCATTCTCCATCATGCAGAGTATCTCTACGGCATCCTTCCCATCGATATCTGCCATCTTTAGAAAAGAAAACGAGTGTAATTTTTGACATTGCTCATGAAATATGGTGATCTTCCATTATCTCAGAAAAAAAAAAAAAAAAACATTTTTGGAGTCACAATCTTTCAAGTCTCTCTATATATATAGCTTCAGCTGTGTTTATATACAAACAACACACTACGTTCCTATACCTGAACAGACCACAAAAAAGCGTATTTCCTGTGATATTGCATTGACTTACAGTAAAAAATATGTAATAATCATGGAGACAACTGCATGCCCTATACTTTGTATAATTTATTTTATTTATTTGTTTTTTAAACTTATTTCAGAAAATTTATTTGTTCAGTTAAATGGCCAACTTCACACTAGCCCTCTTATCAATACAAGAGCTGATTGAAAAAGTCACTGCAGCTCCAGTTCCCATAGACCATTTCAACAGCTATTTGTTATTTTAGGGAAGTGACATCTTTGCCCTTTGGACATTTCCGGTTAGCTGGCGAGAGCATTCAAAACATTGGCGTAAGGCGCTTAATGAACAGTCGGATTGCGATTATTTAAACCTGTAATTAAACTACAACTAAGCTACTTTAGAAAATGAAAAAAAAAACAAAAAAAACGATGTGACGCCTGGAATGCAGCAGTAAAGTGAGAAGGCTGGATTCCAACTTACAAATAGGTTATTCAGCACACATTCTGATTGTCAAGTAATTGTTTGATTGGTAAGTAAATTACATTTTCCATTGAATTATTTACAATTCTTTACATTAAAGAGATACTCGACTTTTTTGGAAATAGGCTCATTTTATAACTCCTCCAGAGTTAAACTATTGAGTTTTAACATTATTGAATCCATTCAGCTATCTCCGGTTCTGGCGGTACCACTTTTAGGATAGCTTAGCATACACCATTGAAGTGGACAAGACCATTAGCATTAGGGCTGGGTAATAAATATCGATTTCTCGATATTAATCGATTCTCATTTTTACAAACCGATATCGATTCTTAAATCTCAAGAATCAATTAGCCATCCTGTTTCATTTGAATGAATGGAACATTGTGTCGCGGCTGCGCGCATCCAAAAAAACAAAACAAAAAAACAAACAAACAAACAAACAAAAAAACGCAATAATCTTTGTCCTTTGTTACTATTGATACGAAACAAAGTCTCAATTTTCAAATTACATCCATTTTCATTAGAAATTCAAAAACATAAATAACGTTTTGGCGCTGTGGCGTCAGATCGCTCTGGCGCAGCTCAAGAGAAGCAGCAGCGCTGATCTCTCTTCCAGCTTAATAATACCAGCTACAGCGCAAAATAAACATGAATGAGCATCTGAAAGTGTGTTAAAAGATAGAGTACAACTTATCGAAATGCATGTCACATTGATTCGCTCAATCAGCGTTTCAACCGTGGAAAGACGTCAGTTAAACAGCTTGTAATCAATGTCATGTATCGTCATATTTACCTCAGAAAACCCACATTAACTCGTTAGTCAGCTAGAAAAAAAATAACTCTAGAGAGGAGCATTTATACACCATATACGATATACACATATATACACCATATGACATATGCATTATAATATTAATATTCTTCAATATTTAATGCATATTTGAATAAATCTGGCAAGTTTTTGCTAATGCTCACACTCGGTCTCTCGCGCGCACTGTCACTCAGTCTCAGACACAACCGGTATCTCTCGCATGCTGTCGCTGTCGTGTCACACTCAAGGTTTTTCTCTATGTCAAGGAAGGATCCTCAGAAGCCGTAATTTCGAGGATGCTATCCTTCGCGCACTTGAGCGTGCTTGGGCACTCGTCTCTCTTGTTCAGTTCACTTTGCGCACTGGACCTTGTGGAGGCACGTGATCAGACAGTGGTTTACAGAGCGCTAGATTGGCTTTGCAAAAAAAAAAAAAAAAAAAAAGAGCGTTCTGTGAATGGAATGACGCATTTTAAATATCGCTCGGTCACGCGAATTTGATCGTGGAAAGCCAAAATCGTGATCGTGATTAAAATTCGATTAATCGTGCAGCCAAAAACAATTCCAGGGACGCTTGTTTGCTGTACCAATTAGTTATCAATTATGTATATCTCAGCCATAGGCATGGTATTGTTTATAGCAGGTTGGAATAGACCTTTCTCACAACTTCCGTATTTGGGACCGGAAATACGCAATTGTCGTGGTAATCTTCTTCCGCTCCATTCATAACAGATAGCGCCGCAGGCAACTAGTGAGTTGTTGCGTACAGATCTTTTTTTGTTATTCCCAAAAGCATCCATAACCTGTCGTTTTCATTCCTTCCCTCGTCAGTTCCCTGTCGATGAAGTTCGACGGAAATGGATTCAGGCAATCTGGCGGAATGTTATTGATCCTGTGATCTTCTGTACTTCTCTCATGTCACCATTCACTAAGCCGTCATTGTTTATGTTTATTTTTTTATTTTCTATGATTTGTGTATTTTGAAGTAACGTTAGTTCATGCTCAACTTTATTAAGATATTTGTATCCAGCGGAATAAGCACAAAAAAATATACACCACAATATAAATAAGAACACACAACAGTGGGCTACATATTAATTTAAAATATTAATATATACCATTCTGAGTATTTAACAATCTGAGTGTACAAGGGATAAATTAATATTTGTATAAATTGTTCTTCATCTTTGATCGTTCTATAGCAAGAGCAGTGCAAAAAATTCATTACCCCTAGAATAACTGTTGAATAAAACTGACAGACTTCTTTCTGGTATTCACATCAAAATGCAGTTTATTGTAAATAATACTCCCTAAATATTAATAACTTTCCACACACTCCACCTTCTTACCTTTAATGAACGTATATTGGGAAGAATGAGCTTCAGTTCTGAAATCAATATCATATCTTTGGTCATTCGGTCAATATCATTCTCTCCGTTTTATTTTATGCATCCTTCTTTTGTCATACGATGTCCTGTCATTTTATTTTTAATCTTTAAAAAATATAAGTAACCGTTCCGAATTCACTCATTTGATCCATGGTATTGCTTGGACACACATCAACATCATAAAAACCGGCGCATAAGATACGTCATAAATACATTTATCTGATTGGCTTACGGGTAACCAATGATTTTAAACTTCAGAGAAGCGCCCCCTAGCGAAAGAGAAAACACTTCTCTATTATGCCATTCCAGACTCTGTGTACAAAGCAAAGTGAAGTAGGAGAGTCTGGTATTACCAGGCTACTAGTATGTGACATTGAAACATACAATAAAAAAAACAACTATTTGCTAATGAGTTCTGTGGTTTTTTTCCCCCCCAAAATATTTGTATTTATAACAGAAATTATTGTTCATAAGTTACATTTACAAGTAAATAAGTCAAATGTTTCACTGTACTGAAAAAATTGAAAAACAAATCAATGACTTAATTATAAAAATTATCTAAATGCAACTATAACTGTTCTTATAAATCAGTATAAGTCTTAATGAATCCTTATAAATATATGATGCGATCTAGGAAAACCTGTCGGATGTCGCGCTGGTACGTTTTCAGTAAGGTCTAAACACAGATGGAATGTCAGTATTTTGTCAAAATTTTGTTTTTTAAATAAATGTATTATTCTATAAAATCTTGTTTATCATGTCTGAATATATCTTGGGAAAATTCACTAGTTTAGTGCAGAAAAATAGCGATTTATACTGGCAAGCTGAAAACGTCTTTCTCTTTAAGAACACGTATGGCGCAGCAGAGGGGCAAAAAACAACAAAAACTCTTCTTCTCTTAAAGGTGCAATACCTAAGATTTTTGCATTAAAATATCCCAAAATCACAAGGCCAGTGTTATATATTTAGTAAAGATGATAACTCACAATATTCCAAATGTTTCAAACAATGTTTAAATCGCGAGAAAATTGAGATTTTAACCAAGGAAACGGCACGTGTCAGCAGGGGTGAGCTGGGAGTCGCGAGTCAATCGCGTCATATCCGCTTACCTCGGTTTCCGCTCTTACTACGTGTAGTCCTGGACAAATGCGGTAGTTGTAGTTGTGCGTTAGCGCCTATCAAACGGCAGCTTGTTTCGCGCATTTGTTATGGAATGGAGCACATATATTCTTTTCATTTATTCTCGGAATGTGAACTGTTGGCTGTAAAGGGGGTCGCACACCGGACGAGAAGCGCCGCGTCACGTTTAGGACAACTCCAGTAACGTTATCGAACACCGGACGCGCACTTTCTCATCAGTGTATGGCCAGCAATATTGTTATGTTTAATGACAGAAAATGAAGATAATGTCTGTTCTATGTTATTGTACTGTACAATTAAATACAATCGTTGCTGAGTCTGCATTCTGAAAACTTTACCTCAGAGCATCCGTTCACAGAATGAATTGAGAATCTCACGTGAAAAATCTAATAATAATCAGTAATTGTCATTCAAGCAGCTGATTTCTGTAAATGACTGCAAAACTAAATGCATAGATATTGCAGCATAGGGCAAAGTCAGGATCCATTAGCAACGGTTTGAGGCAAAAATAATTACAATTTTATATAAAACTATGTAAATGGCGCTCTGTGGCGCAGCAGGGTTTTGAACACGGTCCTGAAACGTTGCTGGGCGCCGCGGACAGACGCCGAATGGCGCCGCCGGTATGTGTACACTTATAGATAATAATGTGTTCGAATAATTATGTGGTGCAACGCGGCGCTGCAGCTTCTCGTCCGGTGTGCGACCCCCTTAACGTTAATTTTGTGAAACTGTAGCTGTGGTTGAATACTTACACGACATAAAAGATGTGTCAAATGTACATTGCAGACATCCCAAGTCTCCCGGATCTCCCGCATATTGATAGCGTTTCCCTGATGCCCGCAAATTAGTTCAAATCTCCCGGGATATAATGTTAGAGCGAGACATACTGCGCGCATAACATACAGCGCGCTGCGCGTGCACTGTACAGAGGGAGAGACTTTGCGTTTGTGCCTCGCGAACGCGAAAGTTAGCCTTCCCTCCCACCCCCACAATCTTGTTATCGAAATATACCTCCCGGAAATGAATTCTTGCAGGTTGGGATAACTGACATTAAATTGATTTTTTATTTTTATAAAGTTACCAAGGAGGGCCAACCACGTCAACTCCTTGCGAGAGACCTGCCCCTTCAAACCCTCTCCACCATAGCTTCGTCCAGTGACTCGTACAGTAACATCTGTGATAACTAATTTACTTTTAAACCTGACTTTTCTTGCACGGTTATTTCAGTTTAATGAAATACAAGCATGTCATTAAACGCAACGTTTATAGAAATCGAACTTTACCTCATCCATGACAACTAATTTTCGATTCCCGTCTGACTGATTTATCCACGGTGGAGTTGAAAACAACAGTTCCCATCATTCCGCGTTCCTCCACGGCGTCATCAAGCAAAGCCGTTGTTGTTGTTTTGAATGTAGCGCCCTCTAGCGGCATCTAGATCTTAGGTATTGCACCTTTAACACTACAGAGACAGTTTCGCCTATCAAAATAATCCATGTCCTGCCAGTACTGTGTAAACTACAACGGCACGTAAGTTTTTATTTATTTGTTTTTATACAGCATAATCGTGTGGTGTGATGCGGAGCACAAGAGAACAACAGAGTCTGAAGCTGCTCGCTTAAAAAGACCTTGCTCACCTCTCAATCGTCCAATTTCAAAACAGTTTTCACAGAATGAATTTTGAGTTTGAAATGATACCTAATCTATGATGATTACTAAAATATGTGATATGGAAAAAAAGGCAATAGAAAAAGAGCGCCAGTCATCCCTCTAGCAGGATGTGACAGTTAATTTAACCTGTTCTTCTCAAAATTCTGTTTCTGAAAATCATTGCAATCAGCCGACTTCAGATAACCACAACTTTTGTTACAGACAAACGATAAAAGAAATAAAAACAGATATGTTTTATATGTGTACTGTAAAGTCAATATCAAATTTCACCATGTGGTGGGTTTTCCCAGATCGCATCACATATATTTAGTAATACTTAAATATAAAAAAAAGGAGCTGTAATTCATTATAAGCATGGACTTCATAGAAAGCGTTACCAAAAGCTCTATTAATACATAACCTACCAGGGCAAATCATTTCAAGGCAGGACTTTAATGCACAACTAGTAAACACAAAAAAGTCCAGAAAATTCAGAAATCCTATTTACCACAATAGGGAACGGAGAATCTTTGCTATTGTTCTGGTATGCAGACTGCCCAAAAAAAAAGTGGACCGTGTATATGGTCTGTTTCACACCAAGATAATTTCTCACTCACCTCCTTGTACAAGCGCTCACAAAGAGAAGCTCTCCGAAGGCAGATGAGGTAGGCTTGCTTGAAATAGAGATGCCTCCCTACAACAGAGTGCCGGATGCATCTCCTTGTCAGTGCCAAGGCCTCCGGAAGCCTCTCACATGCCACCAGGTATCGCAAACGTAGCTCAAAGAAAATGGATACTTCTGAACTCAGATACTTGTCCACTGCGAACAAAAACAGCAATTAAAAATGATAATAATCAACAGTTTAGGAAATCCAAGGTAAAGATCACTTGATCAACATACACTCCTTTTAAACAAAAGCTCGATACACTTACCATCTTCTTGTGGTAGCTCTGAATCCTTGAGAATGGCCTGAAGTACAGGGTTTGCCCATGGCCCTCCATCTTTAATAATATGCCTAACCTGCAGAAGGTAAACATTCTGGTGCCTTACCAGGCTCGCATAGCAGTCCTAGAATAGACAAGAAAAAACATGAAGCCATATTAATGGAAACATAAGAGTGACAACAAGATAACCACTGAAAGGTTAAAGGACAGAATTCTACATGATACTTCCCAAGAATAATAGGATTGATGTCATGTGATTACCTGGAAGGAGTCTAGAATATCTTTTAAAGGATGCTCAATGAATTCATCTTTTCCAAAGAACAACAGCAGTTCAAAGATACTCCTGCAAAAAAAAATGTCAAGACTGTAATTATTCACTTTAAAACCTGTTGCACCAATAAACAATACGGTAAGCATTTTAGCCACTTTTATATCTTCAGACTAGATTAGTTTTATATTAGGAGGTGGAGTAACGATATAGTTGGAATCACTCCACTGGACGATATAATTTTAATTTTATAGTTATCTTTATGTTTGTAATTTTTGATGTGGACAATCGTTATAGTCCGATAACAACTTCATATAGTTGAATCGATGGTCTAAAGGCCGATCAGAAGACCCGATCAGACAATTTTTCTATGTGCAAGTAAACAGTAAAATACAGTCTACTGTTGCTAAACTGCAGGACATGCTATGTAGCACTGATCCACCTCAAATTTAAATCAAAAATATCTTCATTTGTGTTCCGAAGACGAACAAAGGTCTTACAGGGTTGATACAGCATGGGGGTGAGTAATTAATGACTTAATTTTCATTTTTGGGTGAACTAACCCTTTAAGTTTTACAGCACCCGTCAAGTCAGCATGAAACGGAAGAACTTGTGCAAGTCTTTTCTTTCCTATTGTGACATATATAAAAGTGAAACTGCTTCTAGAACAAGAAGAAATGTAGGGTATGTTTGTTATAGATTGATGGAGGGATGACTTAATTCTGTAGGCCAAAACCCGGAAACGAGTTTGCATTTTAGCCCTTTTTTTTGAATGAGTTTTTGACTAAATGTTTGAAATAAGGTCTGTGGTGAACACAAACTTAAGATTCTTTCATGTTTTATTCTACAATATAAAATACATCATTAATATCCTCTTGTGATTTGCCAAATCTTTTACTTGTCTTGTAAAATACAGTTGCTAACAAGTGGCTAAATCACACCATCAGCAGAACAGGTAAACTCATCCCTAGTTCGCTTTCACAGCCTCATTGCCTGTATAATCACGCTCTTGCAAACTATTACAACTCAGACTTTCAGGGAAAATGTTTTTTAAATAAAGACTGAAAGAGTAGCTTAGTGATGGTGACATTCAACTCATGCGACCATGGTGTAGCTCGTTTATTGCCTACATTTAGCTTTTGACTTCTGCCGATTGTATTTATGATTATCACAATGTCAAAATGTGTAAGAATCAGAAGTTTTCGGCGCACACTTGCTCTGGTAAACACATCATCAGGGAAGTTGATGCAAGAGAGGTGGTAAGTTAATTTCGATGAAAGGGTTAGTTCACTAAAATGTTTTAATTCTGTCATTAATTACTCACGCTCATGTCATTCCAAACCCGGAAGATTTTTGTTCACCTTCCGAACACAAATTAAGATATTTTTAATGAAATCGGAGCGATTTCGGTCGGTCTATTGACGGTCTATGACTCCAAGCAACAACCATTTCGACTGGATATTTTATCAAAATATCTTCATTTGTGTCCCAAAGATGAAAAAAAAAAGTCTTACAGAATTAATTTAGAATAAATACAAATATATTGTCTTTTTTCTATATCATGGCAAAAGCAGAAGTGCAGACTCACAGGGCCAGACTACTCAGCGTGTAGCGTACATGCTCACAATCCGGAGGAAATGATGCCACACCCTGGACAAAAGAGCACAGGGCACTCCGCAACACCTGGAGTTGGGGAAGAGGCACTTGCCATTGCCCGGTTTGCTCCACCACCAACTAAAAGAAAAAAGAGAGACATTTAACAGAAATAGTAGAATGACTTAATATAATACTATCACTATGTGCTTCTAAAAATAGAAAGCATTTCTGTCAGGTGACTTCTAGAGTTTGTTTATAATCATGGGAGTCATTGCCATTCAGGTCCATGACAGGATACAAATTACGAAACAAACATAATTCAAACTTTCGCAAAATGGCATGAAAAGTTTATTTTTTAAAAGAGGAGGCTGGATTTATTCATTTAGCAGTCATTTCATTCGAAATTAAAATCTGCTGGATATCTGTTGGCAAGAAACCAGAGGTTTAAAACCAACCTTTACAGAGATTGGCTATTATCAAACACTGCTAACACTGACAGCATCGAGTTATTCTTTCATTTAACACCCTACAGTCGTGCATAATGATTTCTCAGAGTAGGTTTGCCCGTTTAAGGTTGCATAAAATCGCTGGATAATAAAATAGCACGAAGAGTACAGAAGCTTAAATCTTCTGCAGACTGCTTGTTTTGGAATGCAACTTAAGGATGCTAACCGTTAGCCACTTTAGGCTAATGGAGCTAACTGAGAGAAAGTGACCGTACGTCCTCTCTAAATCGTGATTGGAAATGATCAATAGCTCTATTGAGATCTACTCCTACGGTATTTTTAAAACACCTGTAGACAGAAAGGTAAAATACTGTGTAAATGTTGGGCCACGGTGGCTGTACACTGGGGGAGGGGAATCTGCTGACATGCTGCTAACACTGGTTAGCACATCTCTGTTTGCTTTTTAAAAAAGCTTGCAAATGCTTTCGTCCATTCCAGTGTCATCTTACCTCGCAAAACCTTTCACAGTACGTCTTGCTCTGAAGTCCGCGTTCGTCGTTTGCACTAGTCTTTAACAAAGTCTCCAGTTCTTTCTTAAACCTGTCTAACTCCAATTCACTCTCTTCTTCCGCCATACTGCTTGTCTAAACCAGCGCGTACAACAGAGACCACGAATGTTAACGTGAGTGCAAGGACAGCCCATCGGAAGCATTTGATTGGTGGAACGGCCTGTCAGTTCCTAGTGAGCATTAAATGTTTCCTTTGTTATTGGCCGATGACCCCTTCGATCAAACGGTAGTCCGAGTGTATCCTCACCCTGGATATTTGATTGGTTAGGTAAGAACCTTAATATTTTTTTCTGTTTTGTAATAAACACACCAAAACAAGTAAGTTGTCGAAATCGCTTTAATCGTCTCTCTAATTAACTAAGTTTTCCAAAAACTCACACTCCCATATTCCTGCCTTTAATGCCTCCAACATGTTTAACAATCATGGGCGTTTTATATAAGGTTTTTAAAAAAATATAAGATGTGTAAATCATCGGGCGAAATGTAAATTAATAGTAATTGATGATTCACTGTACCAATAATGAACAGTTTAATAATAAAAAGTCATCGTTATCAGTACAGCGTGCTAAACAAACCAGTAATTAAACTGATTGATAATCAGCCAATCACTGATAGATAGTAATCAATTCAATTCATGCTATTAGAGCAATATAACTTCTTAAAGGAGCACAAGGGAGTTTTTGTTGGCGTGAATCAGGGCTTTATTTTAAAGCTGTTTTCTTGCACATAAGCATTTTGTAGTTTGTTTCAGAATTTTGACAAAATCATTGTTGTTTGATTGGTGTGGGTGTTTTAAGTTGCAACTGCAGGCTTATCAATATCATTGGAAGTTCTCAGGTAAGAGATGTTTATCGTGGAAATTTTTGTTAGACAGGTGAAAAAATTTCTCTTTTTAACATTTAAGAAATTTTGCTTAACTTTTCAATAAATCAGGTAGCTAGAACCATCCCTGGGCAGGTCTTGCTGCTTTATAGCGGGTCAAGCTGGAGTTCAGCTTTTACCTGGGTGGTTAGGTCCCCATCAAGACTATTTAAAGAAGTGGTTGAAGCCCTTCTAAAACTACCTGCTTAACCAGCTATAACCATGATGGAAGACAAGCTAAAGTCAGTCAACCCAGCATAGGCTTTTTTTTTTCTTTCTTTCTTTTTTTTTCCAGCAGGGCAAAAATGTGACCAGCCAAAATGTGTGTGTGTGTGTGTGTGTGTGTGTGTGTGTTTTTTTTTATTTATATATATATATATATATATATATATATAACCATTGCTTTACTTCCAATGCTCTTTCCTTTTTGGTTTGACTTCTCCTTCTTCTTGCAGACATGTCTACTGGATTACAGCTTCTTGGAACCACACTAGGCATTCTTGGCTGGCTGGGCATCATCATATCGTGTGCGATTCCTCTATGGCGTGTGACCGCTTTTATTGGCAACAACATTGTGACAGCGCAGATCATGTGGGAGGGACTATGGATGAACTGTGTGGTTCAGAGCACGGGTCAAATGCAGTGTAAAGTGTACGACTCCATGTTGGCTCTTCCTCAAGACCTACAAGCCTCTCGAGCTATCCTTATTATTGCTTCCCTTGTTGGTATAGTAGGCATATTTGCAAGTTTTGCAGGTGGTAAATGTACTAACTGCTTGGCAGATGGTTTCGCAAAGGCTCGGGTTGCTGCAGTAGGGGGGGCTGCCTTTGTCATTGCAGGAGTCTTGGCTTTGGTGCCATCTAGTTGGACTGCCCATAGGGTCATTGGAGACTTCTACAATCCTTTAGTGGCCCAAGCTCAGAAGAGGGAGTTGGGAGCAGCCATCTTTATCTGCTGGGGGGCAGCGGTTCTCATGCTGGTTGGTGGAGGCCTTCTCTGCAGTTCTTGTCCAAAAGGAAGGCTGTCCGGTGGGGGGCGGTATGTGCCGGCTTCTCAAAATGGAAGAGCGCGCTTGGAGTATGTGTGACTGCAGAATGTTTGACTTCTGACAACTGATGTCTGTTTTCCCTCCTTTTAAATGTTTTTTTTGTGTGAGCACCTGTAAACTATGAATTTTAACCTGTTGCTCAATTACTTACTATTAAGCTAATAAAATGGAAGTTTTTATCCAACAGATGGCAGTATTGGTTTTGTAATGACTTGAATTTATCTTATTTTTTTTCTGCTTCCTTCAGGGTGGGCTAGATTATGGCATTGGTAAATTTGGCAATGATTTGTATTGTATTCTGCCAATGATTTCTAAATTCCATTTAGTAACCGGTGCTTTAGGGATTTTTTTTTTTTTTTTCCCTGAAATGACAAACAAATAAAATTGCAGTTTTTATTATACTCTGCCAATGACTTCTGAATTCCAATTAATAACCTGTGCTTTTGGGAATTATTTTTGTCAGTTTGCAAAAGACAAACAAATGAAATTGCCATGACTAGACGAAGCTTAATATAATTCCCTTTCACCTCAGTGGCAGTTGCTCTGATGTTGCTCGGACTCATTTAGTGATTTGAAGTCAGTGATTTGTTTTTATTTCTACTAAAAGATAAGATGGCAACCTCCATCTGTTTTAAGAGAAGTAGTTTCTCAAGAAGGTTGTAATGCAGGTAAACTGTTTTCCATTATTGTTTACAGCTACTATACTATACTAATGGCATAGAACTGTGAATGCCTGTTCTGAAAATGTGCCCATTATTTTATATATACATTCCTTAAGCAGACCGCAAATGTAACACACTAACATGAATGTTGAATATTAGCAGTCAGTCAATTATGTGACCAACTGTTTTTCAAGCATAAGCTTTTATTTTCATCTTCCATTCAAATGGAATATTATCTGTCTTTCACCTGGGATTTTTCTGTGTTATGCATTTTGAGTTAACCTTGAAGATTGCCCTGGGAGAAGGACTGTCTGCCATCTTTGCACATGGCATGGAATGCCAAAGCTGACTTATTTAAAAATAATACATTAATTTGTTTATGTATTTATTTATTAATAAACAAATAAATACAAACCCAATTCCATAAAAGTTGGGACACTGTACAAATTGTGAATAAAAACAGAATGCAATGATGTGGAAGTTTAAAATTTCAATATTATATTTAGAATACAACATAGATGACATATCAAATGTTTAAACTGAGAAAATGCATAATTTTAAGGGGAAAATAAGTTGATTTTAAATTTCATGGCATCAACACATCTCAAAAAAGTTGGGACAAGGCCATTTTTACCACTGTGTGGCATCCCCTCTTCTTTTAATAACAGTCTGCAAACGTCTGGGGACTGAGGAGACAAGTTGCTCAAGTTTAGGAATAGGAATGTTGTCCCATTCTTGTCTAATAAAGGCTTCTAGCTGCTCAACTGTCTTAGGTCTTCTTTGTTGCATCTTCCTCTTTATGATGCGCCAAATGTTTTCTATGGGTGAAAGATCTGGACTGCAGGCTGGCCATTTCAGTACCCGGATCCTTCTTCTACGCAGCCATGATGTTGTAATTGATGCAGTATGTGGTTTGGCATTGTCTTGTTTGAAAATACAAGGTCTTCCCTGAAAGAGACGATTTCTGGATGGGAGCATATGTTGTTCTAGAACTTGGATATACCTTTCAGCATTGATGGTGCCTTTCCAGATGTGTAAGCTGCCCATGCCACACGCACTCATGCAACCCCATACCATCAGAGATGCAGGCTTCTGAACTGAGCGCTGATAACAACTTGGGTTGTCCTTGTCCTCTTTAGTCCAGATGACATGGCGTCCCAGTTTTCCAAAAAGAACTTCAAATTTTGATTCGTCTGACCACAGAACAGTTTTCCACTTTGCTAGAGTCCATTTTAAATGAGCCTTGGCCTTGAGAAAACGCCTGCGCTTCTGGTTCCCGTTTAGATATGGCTTCTTTTTTGACCTATAGAGCTTTAGCCGGCAACGGTGAATGGCACGGTGGATTGTGTTCACTGATAATGTTTTCTGGAAGTATTCTTGAGCCCATGTTGTGATTTCCATTACAGTAGCATTCCTGTGTGTGATGCAGTGCCGTCTAAGGGCCCGAAGATCACGGGCATTCAGTATGGTTTTCCGGCCTTGACCCTTATGCACAGATATTGTTCCAGATTCTCTGAATCTATGGATGATATTATGCACTGTAGATGATGATAACTTCAAACTCTTTGCAATTTTTCTCTGAGAAACTCCTTTCTGATAATGCTCCACTATTTTTTGCCTCAGCATTGGGGGAATTGGTCATCCTCTGCCCATCTTGACTTCTGAGAGACACTGCCACTCTGAGAGGCTCTTTTTATACCCAATCATGTTGCCAATTGACCTAATAAGTTGCAAATTGGTCCTCCAGCTGTTCCTTATATGTACATTTAACTTTTCTGGCCTCTTATTGCTACCTGTCCCAACTTTTTTGGAATTTGTAGCTCTCATGAAATCCAAAAGGAGCCAATATTTGGCATGGCAATTCAAAATGTCTCACTTTCAACATTTGATATGTCATCTATGTTGTATTCTAAATATAATATTGAAATTTGAAACTTCCACATCATTGCATTTTTATTCACAATTTGTACAGTGTCCCAACTTTTATGGAATTGGGTTTGTATATAAATAAATATACAAATAAATGTAAAAAGTACAAATAATTGAGTATTTCCTTATTTTTGTACAATTGTATCCTGTGTAAACCGTATTCACAATGTTTTCTCTTCAAAATTGAAATTTTACTGCCACCATTGAAACAATTTATAACAGAAACTGTTTACCCACTCGACATTATACAAGGGGTAACGTTGTAACGTTAGTGTCAGTCGTAAATCTCGAGCTGTTTATTCCAGTGGACGCAAGTTGCAACTAAAACAATAGAAGGCAATGGCGCAACGCTACCCAGCAACAGCTCAGTAATGGCGCCCGCTTACTTCCGGTAGTTTCGCCGGATTCGTCTATAGGCTACTGTGATATAGTGCCGCATATTCTAAATGGAAGGGTCTGATTTTCCTTGTGCTGTAGACCGCAAAAATACTAACACTTCCTGTAGGTCTCTCTGTGGCAGCAGAAACTGTTTCTTCATCCCCATCGTTGTGAAGATGAGCATTTGATTGAGCACATTTTATACTGTTGTTTGTCATAATTCCTGGTGTATTGAGTACTTACAACTGTCTGGGGTTCTGTTGGGACAGGAGGCTCCAAAAGACAGATATTACCATCAGAATCAGTTGGGAGCAGCAACCACAAACCCAACCCAAGGTAAATATGTATTATTATTTTTTATAGGTTTTTGATATTTCTATATATGTAGACCTCTTATACATTTTATGAAGGCATTTGAATCTTCGGGAGTGACTGGCTCTGATGAAGCCCCTCCTGGAATTCCCTCAGCCATTGCCCATCTCCATCTCCATCTCCTCTGCATCTCAATTTCTTCTGCATCTCCATCTCCTCTGCATCTCCCCTGCATCTTCATCTCCTCTGCATCTCCATCTCCCCTGCATCTTCATCTCCTCTGCATCTCCATCTCTGTATCTCCATCTCCTCTGCATCTTCATCTCCTCTGTATCTCCATCTCCTCGGCATTTCCATCTCCTCTGCATCTTCATCTCCTCTGCATCTCCATCTCCTCTGCATCTCCATCTCCTCTGTATCTCCATCTCCTCGGCATTTCCATCTCCTCTGCATCTCCATCTCCTCTGCATCTTCATCTCCTCTGTATCTCCATCTCCTCTGCATCTCCATCTCCTCTGCATCTTCATCTCCTCTGTATCTCCATCTCCTCTGCATCTCCATCTCCTCTGCATCTTCATCTCCTCTGTATCTCCATCTCCTCTGCATCTCCATCTCCTCTGCATCTTCATCTCCTCTGTATCTCCATCTCCTCTGCATCTCCATCTCCTCTGCATCTTCATCTCCTCTGCATCCTGCATCTCCTCTGTATCTTCCTCTCCTCTGCATCTCCATCTCCTCTGCATCTTCATCTCCGCTGCATCTCAACTACTAAATTCAAACTTGCTCTCGCTCGTTGGCTGGCGCTGAGCCAGAGACGGACGCACGCAATGCTGTCACTATTAAGTGTTTTCAACCACATAATGTTTATTTTAGGTTTCAGACATTTAAATACACATAAGTACTAGCAAAACAATGATTTTGAGTTTGAAAAATACACACTGATGTCTATGGAAGCGGCAATAATAATCCTTACAATTACGACACGTTTTATTCATATCAGATACACATTGTGTAAGTAGCTTAACAGATGACCCTATTCTTCTCCCAGTTCACCAGCCACTTACTTTCATGTATTTCGTGAGAAGTCAAGGAATTGACGTTGTAAATCCAACAGATCAGATCCCCTGAACTGTAAAACAAATTAAAATGGCGCCACCCATTGTGCATACAGCTCAACTAATGCGATCGTTATAAAGATGTTTAAACAACAAAACACACCCACTTGCACATATTTGACAATCAGAATATCAGTGTTTCATGCTAGCTAATACATTTGAGAATATTTTTAATAAAAAAGGAAAAATGACATAAAAGCAGATCCTCATTCATTCTGCGCTCTATTTTGGTTGTGCTGTGTCATGTGACAAGCAATGACGCGTCACCATGGAAACATTAAAGTGGCAAGTTCTAAATAACGGTCGCCTTGAAAAACTCACGCTGGGGGTTCAGTTAGGCCATGTTTCCACCAAAGCTTTTTCCACGCGCCTGGCGTATGTTTTCAATTGTTTTCAATGGGAGCGCCGCGTTTTTTAAACGCCATGAGCGTGACGAGACGCCGAGCGTTTTTTTCACGCTGAAGCGCTGAACGCTCTGCGTTTTTTACTGGTCGCCGAGAGTTGAAAAATGTTCAACTTTGGATAAAATGCAGCGCTCATCACTGTCACTTCTTACCCAGCTGTCCAATCACAGTGGAGGAGGGGCGGGACTAATACCACACTAACCAACTGTCACAACATTCAAACTGTGCTGCGAATATTCTGTATCATAGCAACGAAACGTCTCAACGGAAAAAACGCTGCGCTGCCAAACGCTCTCAAGCGCCCAAAGCACGGGGTCTTCAGCAGAGCGTCTAGCGTTTTCAGCTGGCTAAAAACGCTTTGGTGGACACATGGCCTTAGAATATTTTAAACTTACGTGTGAAAGGGTTAAAAATTTTCATTAGTATTGTAAGAAAACACTAATTTTGTCTGGTCAAAAACAGCTATGTTTTTCAGCACGCTGTTTCAGTGCATATGCCTTTAAATGATAATGAGCTTCGCTCACTCTGCCCCTCTTTACTGTGGGCATGTGGAGAATTGCCTTGACAAAGTTGAGGGTATTTTGGAGAAAGGCAGCGGGAGTCTCTTAGGACACATCTGTGCAACCGTATCAGTTTCAACTGGAGTCGGACCCGAAGCAATGTGAGTGCTGCAAAGAAGTTTGACAATTAAGGATCGAACAGGACGTTTCTGAATGGTTGGTTAACATAATGTCACTTTGATCTATCTTTGTGTACTGGCAGGGTAGAGTAACTTAGTGAAATGTACGAACACTATGTGTTTACTATTGGCACCGCCAACCCTATCCATAATGCATCCGTCTGTGTATTCAGTACACTCTAAAAAATGCTGGGTTGTTTTAACCCAACTTTGGGTCAAATATGGACTAACCCAGCCGTTGGGTTAAATTTTTACATTACATTTTTAACCCAACATTTCGGGTTTGTCCATATTTGACCCAAAATTGGGTTAAAACAACCCAGCATTTTTTAGAGTGTAGCTTCGTCCATAGTTTCAAAAAGTTACTGTCAGTGAAATCAAACGCACTGGCACTGATCTGTGATAGGTCTGTTAGCGCATTAGGTCTAGCCCCTTATGGGCTGGTTTGAAAGGGTGGGGACTAGTCCTGTAGTCTTTACAGAAATCCTCCCCTTACACTTCCTCCTACAATGACATTTACATTTAGTCATTTAACTGACACTTTTATCTAAAGCGACTTACAACAGAGGATTAAACCAAGCAAATCATCGTGAAGATGCAAAAAACAATGCAAGAAGTGCTCAAAATACATTGCTCGGAGTAGTGAAATCGTGCTCTAGAGACGGGTAGGCAGGAGGATGAGAAGCTCAGACTTAGCCAGGTTGAGCTGCAGGTGATGTTCCTTCATCCATGCCGAGATATCTTCCAGACAGCTTGAGATTCGTATGACGTAAAATGATGATTTTTGTGTCATTGTTGGAGGAAGTGAAAAAGGTAAATAGCTTAATAAAATAGAAAATAGATTTTTCTCGTCTCAGGGGAAAATGAGACAGTGTTGCACGACCATTTAATAGTATGATTGGATTTCTAACAATGGAAATCCTAATGCAAATGGGTGGAGTGTACCTTTAAGAAATTAGGTTTACTTAATTAGGTAAAATGATGTGTTACTGCGAATATTGTTGTTACTTGTTCATCACTGCGTCAGTGTTTTATTAGCAGCGACTTTACAGCTTCTTGGCACAAAAGGCAACATAGTGACGAAACTCGTTTGTCTGTTTAGGGCTAGGCTACTGTAGAAACATAATGGTGCAAAATGGCTATTAATGGCTTGATTGTTCAAAACACAATTTCAAATATAGCTGCGAGCAGCGATTGCGGGCCCAAGCCGGTGGCACCGCAACCCCGATGCCTTTAGTTACCCAAAGGCACCGGGATGGTGGTACCGCCGGCTTTGGCGCTTTATCGCTGCTCACATCTATATTTATATTTAATATAAAGCCGGTGGCACCGCCACCTTGGTGCCTTTAGGGTTATTCTGTACGACGTGTAAAAACGTAACCCCCGCTTTGACTATCAAAAAGAAGTGTATTGTAGAGCTTGCATCAATGCGGACTCGATGCGTTGTGCGCTGTAACTCCATGTGGCTTTAAGCGCATCATTCTCCACTCGGGATGCGCATAAGCGTTTTGTGCCACACTGTACTGAGCCTTTCATATCATAATGCAGTGACGCAATGACAGATTATTAATTGCCTTTCTTGTTCTGTTCTATCTATTATATGTTGATAATAGATAGGACAGAGCACTAAAAACCTCAAACAAAGCACTAAAAATTTAAGCTGTTTGCTGTGTAGTCTGAGAATGAGCTGTTTGATTTGCACCCTCTTCCTCTTCACTGTCCTCCATAAAAACCAGCTATTCAGGTCCATGTTGTTCTAGAAAGTTTGTATGTTGCTGCCTCAATTAACATCTCTGCTATACATTTAAAACATGGCTATATCTAAAATAATTTATCTTTTTGATTTTTGTTATCTTGTTTTTCATGAATATTTTACAACAATACAAAGAGCAATGTGTATTTTCCATTAATATAGTTTGTAATGGCTTTTTTTGTCATAGATTATAATCATATATTTTTTGGATTTGCTATTTATCTTTATAATGAAGTTGTCTGTATTAAGTAGATTGTGTTTAACACACACAAGAGTGATTTATTAGTTCAACACATAGTTATAGAAATTCTACTTTATCTAAAAAAAACCCTGCACTTTATATACACACACACACACACACACACATAAATACATGTAAATAAAAATCAAAAAAAAAAAAAACATCAAATGTGTTTTTAGTCAGAGTATTATTTTATACAGAAACAAATATTTGTAATTCAGATAAGAATGAAGTTAGTGTTTTAAAATCTTAAGGAAAACAAATATATTGAAATATAGCACATGAATTTTAAATTCATTCAACTTCAATTACAAATACAATCTTACTTTTATTTAAAGCAAACTATACATTTAAAAGATGGGGGTTATATGCCTATTTTGTCATTTAAAAAAATACAAAATTGTTATGCAAAAAGACAAGGACTTAGAGACAAGGACTTGTAGGAAAAATCGCAGCCAGCCACACACACACACACACATAAACACAGACAACAGCCCTCCCCTCCCCACACAGACACACACACCCACACACACACAGAGAGAGAGAGAGAGAGAGAGAGAGAGAGAGAGAGAGAGAGAGAGAGAGAATCGCAGGGGAAATAAATCCATTCAAACTACAATATCTGACTTTCTGTTGCTCAGAGCGAATGACTTTAAATTGGAAAGTTGATCGGCTTGACGAGAACAATATACGTGGTAAGTTTTGTAACTGTAGGTAAATTGAGCAAAGTTATAACACACTTTATGTGTCCTTTTTTAGTCATAAAATTCATTTCCTCGCCACGGCCAGACCGTTCGAGATATCAAAAATCCGTCCGGAATTGAGCATCCTCAATGTCTTGACTTCATGCACACCGAGTTTGGTTGTGATTGGTAAACACATGCATTGTGATTTGATGTATTTCTCCTAGGACAATTATTCAAACAACCCATAATTCATAATTCATAAATAACTTCCATTTGAACTGTCATAAAACTTAGAGCACGAAAGTTGTTTGGCCTGATGTGATCTTTAATTGTACCGAGTTTCATATTAATTCATGCAAGTGTGTTTGATTTATGGACAAATTTTTGAATCCCAGTCCAGGGGGCGCTGTCGAGCCGCCCTGCCACGCCCGGTTACCAGCTTCAGCCCGGCCCTGATGGCCATGGGTTCTGACCCGTGTGCAAAGTTTCAAGAGTTTTAGAGGATGTTAAGGCCCCCGAAAATGCCAGAGAAGTTGCACACAGCAAATAAAGGGTTAAAATTAACCTGACAGGCGCCCCTCCTCTCACTCACACAGAGAGACACTGAGAGACTGGCAAAATTCTGAGATTTTCTCTACATTCAAACAAACATATCTGACTTTCTGTGGGTCCTAGCTAATGAGTGTCAATTAGAAAGTTGTCCGGCTCGAGGAGTACAATATACATACTGATTTTTGTAACTGTAGATAAAACTAACAACCCCACTTTTGTCAAAAGGTGGCGCTACTGAGCCCTCACCACACCCGTTTCTGAAACGTTGCACATGTCTACTGGCTAATAAATGTGATGTGTCTGTCGAGTTTCATGCAATTTGAAGCATGCTAAGAGTCTCAAAAGCATCCTAAAAGAATGGTAAAGTTTGATGCGTTGCCACGGCAACAGTTTCAAAGATATCAAGAATCCATTTACAGGTCTTCATCTGCCATGTATTTGCATTATACAGATGAAGTTTGAAGCAAATCGAGTTAAAATTAGAGGGTGATTTCAAAGCATTTTGAAAATGACACACTTCCTGCTGCCAGTTGGTGGCGCTATAACTTTGACTCACAATAGTCACATCCATGTGATCGTCCTCTTACAGCGAACACACTGCTGAAGTTTCATCAAGATCGGTTGATGTGTGCTGAAGTTATGATACACTTCCTGTTTCACGTTTCTCGCCATAATTTTGTTTCCTCGCCACGGCCAAACCGTTCGAGATATCAAAAATCCCCTCGCAAACTTTCATCCTCAATGTCTTGACTTCACGCTGACCGAGTTTCGTCGAATTTGGATCAAAGCTCTAGGAGGAGTATTAAAAATTCCATTGCGAGTGTTTTACGAACAACCCTAAATAGCCGACTTCCTGTTGGGCTGGGGTAAAAAGTAAAAGCACGAGGTATAGATGAAACGATGAGATCAACATGTGTACCGAGTTTCATATTATTACATGCAAGCGTGTTTGATTTATGGACCAAGTGTTCGGACCCCGTTCCAGGGGGCGCTGTCTAGCCCCCCTGCCACGCCCGGGTACCATCTTCAGCCCGGCCCTGATGGCCGCGGGTTCTGACCCGTGTGCAAAGTTTCAAGAGTTTTTGAGCATGTTAAGGGCCCCAAAAGTGCCCGAATAGTCGTATAAATAATAATAATAATAATAAATATAGCTGCGAGCAGCGATTGCGGGCCCAAGCCGGTGGCACCGCAACCCCGATGCCTTTAGTTACCCAAAGGCACCGGGATGGTGGTACCGCCGGCTTTGGCGCTTTATCGCTGCTCACATCTATATTTATATTTAATATAAAGCCGGTGGCACCGCCACCTTGGTGCCTTTAGGGTTATTCTGTACGACGTGTAAAAACGTAACCCCCGCTTTGACTATCAAAAAGAAGTGTATTGTAGAGCTTGCATCAATGCGGACTCGATGCGCTGTAACTCCATGTGGCTTTAAGCGCATCATTCTCCACTCGGGATGCGCATAAGCGTTTTGTGCCACACTGTACTGAGCCTTTCATATCATAATGCAGTGACGCAATGACAGATTATTAATTGCCTTTCTTGTTCTGTTCTATCTATTATATGTTGATAATAGATAGGACAGAGCACTAAAAACCTCAAACAAAGCACTAAAAACTTAAGCTGTTTGCTGTGTAGTCTGAGAATGAGCTGTTTGATTTGCACCCTCTTCCTCTTCACTGTCCTCCATAAAAACCAGCTATTCAGGTCCATGTTGTTCTAGAAAGTTTGTATGTTGCTGCCTCAATTAACATCTCTGCTATACATTTAAAACATGGCTATATCTAAAATAATTATTTTTTTTGATTTTTGTTATCTTGTTTTTCATGAATATTTTACAACAATATAAAGAGCAATGTGTATTTTCCATTAATATAGTTTGTAATGGCTTTTTTTGTCATAGATTATAATCATATATTTTTTGGATTTGTTATTTATCTTTATAATGAAGTTGTCTGTATTAAGTAGATTGTGTTTAACACACACAAGAGTGATTTATTAGTTCAACACATAGTTATAGAAATTCTACTTTATCTAAAAAAAACCCTGCACTTTATACACACACACACACACACACACACACACACACACATAAATACATGTAAATAAAAATCCAAAAAAAAAAAAAACATCAAATGTGTTTTTAGTCAGAGTATTATTTTATACAGAAACAAATATTTGTAATTCAGATAAGAATGAAGTTAGTGTTTTAAAATCTTAAGGAAAACAAATATATTGAAATATAGCACATGAATTTTAAATTCATTCAACTTCAATTACAAATACAATCTTACTTTTATTTAAAGCAAACTATACATTTAAAAGATGGGGGTTATATGCCTATTTTGTCATTTAAAAATATTGTTATGCAAAATTGTTATGCAAAAAGACAAGGACTTAGAGACAAGGACTTGTAGGAAAAATCGCAGCCAGCCACACACACACACACATAAACACAGACAACAGCCCTCCCCTCCCCACACAGACACACACACCCACACACACACACACACAGAGAAGAGAGAGAGAGAGAGAGAGAGAGAGAGAGAATCGCAGGGGAATAAATCCATTCAAACTACAATATCTGACTTTCTGTTGCTCAGAGCGAATGACTTTAAATTGGAAAGTTGATCGGCTTGACGAGAACAATATACGTGGTAAGTTTTGTAACTGTAGGTAAATTGAGCAAAGTTATAACACACTTTATGTGTCCTTTTTTAGTCATAAAATTCATTTCCTCGCCACGGCCAGACCGTTCGAGATATCAAAAATCCGTCCGGAATTGAGCATCCTCAATGTCTTGACTTCATGCACACCGAGTTTGGTTGTGATTGGTAAACACATGCATTGTGATTTGATGTATTTCTCCTAGGACAATTATTCAAACAACCCATAATTCATAATTCATAAATAACTTCCATTTGAACTGTCATAAAACTTAGAGCACGAAAGTTGTTTGGCCTGATGTGATCTTAATTGTACCGAGTTTCATATTAATTCATGCAAGTGTGTTTGATTTATGGACAAATTTTTGAATCCCAGTCCAGGGGGCGCTGTCGAGCCGCCCTGCCACGCCCGTTACCAGCTTCAGCCCGGCCCTGATGGCCATGGGTTCTGACCCGTGTGCAAAGTTTCAAGAGTTTTAGAGGATGTTAAGGCCCCCGAAAATGCCAGAGAAGTTGCACACAGCAAATAAAGGGTTAAAATTAACCTGACAGGCGCCCCTCCTCTCACTCACACAGAGAGACACTGAGAGACTGGCAAAATTCTGAGATTTTCTCTACATTCAAACAAACATATCTGACTTTCTGTGGGTCCTAGCTAATGAGTGTCAATTAGAAAGTTGTCCGGCTCGAGGAGTACAATATACATACTGATTTTTGTAACTGTAGATAAAACTAACAACCCCACTTTTGTCAAAAGGTGGCGCTACTGAGCCCTCACCACACCCCGTTTCTGAAACGTTGCACATGTCTACTGGCTAATAAATGTGATGTGTCTGTCGAGTTTCATGCAATTTGAAGCATGCTAAGAGTCTCAAAAGCATCCTAAAAGAATGGTAAAGTTTGATGCGTTGCCACGGCAACAGTTTCAAAGATATCAAGAATCCATTTACAGGTCTTCATCTGCCATGTATTTGCATTATACAGATGAAGTTTGAAGCAAATCGAGTTAAAATAGAGGGTGATTTCAAAGCATTTTGAAAATGACACACTTCCTGCTGCCAGTTGGTGGCGCTATAACTTTGACTCACAATAGTCACATCCATGTGATCGTCCTCTTACAGCGAACACACTGCTGAAGTTTCATCAAGATCGGTTGATGTGTGCTGAAGTTATGATACACTTCCTGTTTCACGTTTCTCGCCATAATTTTGTTTCCTCGCCACGGCCAAACCGTTCGAGATATCAAAAATCCCCTCGCAAACTTTCATCCTCAATGTCTTGACTTCACGCTGACCGAGTTTCGTCGAATTTGGATCAAAGCTCTAGGAGGAGTATTAAAAATTCCATTGCGAGTGTTTTACGAACAACCCTAAATAGCCGACTTCCTGTTGGGCTGGGGTAAAAAGTAAAAAGCACGAGGTATAGATGAAACGATGAGATCAACATGTGTACCGAGTTTCATATTATTACATGCAAGCGTGTTTGATTTATGGACCAAGTGTTCGGACCCCGTTCCAGGGGCGCTGTCTAGCCCCCCTGCCACGCCCGGGTACCATCTTCAGCCCGGCCCTGATGGCCGCGGGTTCTGACCCGTGTGCAAAGTTTCAAGAGTTTTGAGCATGTTAAGGGCCCCAAAAGTGCCCGAATAGTCGTAAATAAATAATAATAATAATAATAATAAATATAGCTGCGAGCAGCGATGAAGGGCCCAAGCCGGTGGCACCGCAACCCCGGTTCCTTAGTTACCTAAAAGCACCAGGGTGGCCATGCCACTGGCTTTGGCCCTTCATCGCGGATCACAGCTATTATATATATATATATATATATATAATAACACTGTATATATACATATATATATGAAGCCGGTGGCACCGCCACCCTGGTGCCTTTAGGTTTATTGTGCACGACATGCAAAATGTAACCCTGCTTTGACTGATGCAAGCTCTACAGCACAGTTTATAGTAAGAAAGAATATAGTAAGAAAGAAAAGTAAGCTGTTACTCTGAGATGGTTTGGGAAACAAACATTCATCATGTCGCATTTGGTTTTAGTTACTTGTCCTCGAACAGAGCCCTAATCTGTTTATATTTCAGTTACACATTCTACATGATTAAAAAAGAAAAATCAAATGTGTTTTTAATTCATACAGAAATAAAATATTTATAATTCAGCTGAGAATAAAGTTAGTTCAAATTTTAAGAAAAACAAATATATGATCTGAAATATAGCACATTCATTTTTAAATTCATTCAGGTTCAATTACCAAAAATACAATCTTAATTTAATTTAAAGCAAATAATAAATCTAAAATATATGGGTTATATGCATATTTTGTAAAAAAAGAAAAAAAAAAAGAAAGAAAGATATATATCCAAAAACACAAGGCCTTAAACTTTAACAAGGGTGCAACTCTTATCACTACAACAAACATAGTCACACACACAAGTCAAGTCACTTACATTTTATATGCAATATGACTTTTTAGATGCAATATTGACTTTTTTCTGTTTCAGCAGAGAAAATAGTTAAACAAAGATCACAGCGACCCATCGCGCATCTCAAAGCAATGTGTTTTCTCATTACTGAATGATTCAGCATTTTGAATCCATGACTCGTTCATTAAGACGGTCATCTGGCGACACCTTATGGTGATTTAGGGTTATGTTTAAAAGTATCGTTCTTTACAGCGATTTTTAATTGACTCCTGTTAAACCAATCTCGTAACATTTATTGTGTAACCGATTCATTTGATCAGCCTTACCTAGGGTAACAGCCCTATAGTGTCTTATTATTCTAAATTATTGAATTTTTGATCAAATTTACTAATGAAAAATGAAGCATACATTTATTAAGACTAGGCTGCCCTGCAGATATTAGGCTACAATATGCAGATTTAAATATACCATTTATCAAATAATCTGTTTATTTTTAGGTTACACATTACATTGTTTAAAAATAAAAATCAAATGTGACCCGCTCTGGCGAAAATGAGTCGGAAGTTGCAACCTTCCATTTTAAATATGGGCCGATTATGTGGAAAAAAACCATGAAATAACAAAAAAAAAAAAAAAAAAAAAAAAAAATTTTTTTTTGCTTTTTCAAAGAACAGACATTCAAAAATAATCTCACAGGGTTTCGTAGTCGAGATAATTGAGTAAAGGTATTTAAA
>NW_024121555.1:1845426-2045679 GCF_016745375.1 Pimephales promelas
TATATGTTTCATGTGTCCAAGTTGCCATACCAAGTGCTTTTATGAAGTGCTTGTTCTGTTCAATGTGGTTGAGAGGTTTCACAAAGACATGTCTTACATGTTACTGTTATACTGTTATTTACTCCATGTTACTGTTATAGACCATTTCACAAGATGTAAACAACACTGGTCCAGAAGCACTTCCTGTTTCAGTTTTTTTTAACACTACATAAAAGCTGGGATAAAATACAACCAACAGAACATTTAAAACGGAATCAAAAAGTTAAACATCTTTAAGATATTTTCGTTGCATGTGAAATAAAGAAAACAGTTACAAACCGAAACAGGAAGTGTTTCTGGACCAGTGTTGTTTACATCTTATGAAATGGTCTATACTGTTATAATACTCCTATAATGCAAGTATTTCCATTTTACAAAACAACAGGTCAAAATTGCATTTTAGAGAGAATAAATACAGATAAGTTGCATTGGTCACACTTTTTTATTACGTTCAGAAATAATGTAAAACATTGATGAATAAAACCAAATATTTACAAACATTATATTTTCTATAATCATGTATTTAGTTCCTTTCACTCCACAACAAATCCTTTAAATGTAACAATATTCAGAACAGAACAAGAATGAAAAATATAAGAATAAAACAAACATAAATTAAAGTGTCAGTCATTATAAACAACATTTGTTATAAATGACTGATAAACTGAAATAAACTGAAACTACTAGTACAGTATGTGGGAAATGCTTAAGCTCACCTACCTTTCTCATTAGGCATAAATCCATGTTTTGTGAACTTGATGTTTATTGTATTTAATAAGTCACAGCATGTTTAGGTTAATTAAAAGCATGTGACTTGTATTCTGGAAAATACAGTAATTTAAATACGTATTTATTTAAAATCCAATCCATAGCACAAGTAATATTTTTATAGAAATAATACATTTAATGGAATACTAGAAAATAAAGAGTAGTCCCTTTACTTGCCTGTTAACAAAAGAAAAGTTTCAAAAGAAGAAGCATAGCAACATAGCTTGTTTTTCTGTATTGTGGCATACATCAGAGTAAATAGATTATTCAAAAGGGTAAGAATGTGGAGTGGGGTTCAATTTATCGGTCTTTGATTGGATGGAGTCTGGACGTACAGCATATGTCACCAGAGAGAAGTCTTTCAAGTGGAAGATTGAGTTATGACATTTTGATTTAAAACTATTAGATAAAAAAAAAAAAAAAAATCAGTGCAGTGGTGAATGTTTCTAGGATTACAACAGACTTCTGGAAAGTCAGAGAAACTCTCTTCTATCATTTGCTAAACATTAATTTTCATTGTCAAATGCGTGTGCAAAATAACCACTGATTTGTCTTAGTTTTCCCTTTTGTTTCTTCATTTTAATTAAATATATTTAAACCTAACAGCTAATCATTTGACTTTTTTTCTTGGTTTTAGTTGGATGGGCTACTCCCAAAGTTTCTAGGCTCCCCAAACTTGAGCCTCTTGGAGATACAAGTCATTCTGGTAATTGTTAGTTCATTGCATCTGATCAATCTCCGGCATGCGCATCACTAACATTTTTTTTCCCCTCGTTCTGTTTCCTAACCATGTAAGTGTCTCCCATAATTCTGTCTTTAAAGCTTTGTTTTCTCTCCATCCACACAGCAAGCCTCAGCCACATCCTTCCTGTACAGTCATCTGTCATCAGCCAACAGAAATACCTCAACCATCCACTTTAATATTGTACCTAACAAATGCTACTTGCATAATCTCCCTAACAACTTGCTTCCTGCACTGTATCTAATGTATGCCATTTATTTTCCTGACGCTTGCAGGAAACATTTTGAATCCTCCATATAATGTTCTATGTCGTCTTTTGAGCATCCAGTGACATTTTAATCTAGGAATTGAATGATGTAGTTTGTAGTCCGTTGAAATTAGTTGATCCTTGATTTTAAAAAATGGACATTGCTGACCTAATTTTTTTTCTTCCATGACTCTCTTTCATTGGCAGATTTCTATGGCAAACCTCTCCCACCTGTAGCAATTAGGCAGAGGCCGAACAGCGATACTCATGATGTAATTTCCTAACACTACCTTTCGCACCCTCTCCCTCCCATCCTCCTTGCTGGTTCACAGTTCTTAAGGGTCCCAACCAATCAAAGTATTGTTTTGTTCTTATCTTCAAGCACGGGCAGTGTAGTAATCTACGCGGATCTAATTCCCCATAAGCGAGGAATTGATACCCAATCGGCATACCCAGATGGATCACATGAACTCAACCAACCAATGACTGATGGTCATCGGAAGCTGTTTCCTGGCCAGTGTTTGAGATGAAGGGATGTGGACATTCACTGTTAGACATATTCGTATAATGTTCTTATTTCTGTAGTTTTATCAAAATACTTAAATTCAGTATTAACAGACATTTCCATGTTACAGACCTATTTTTTAAGAGAATTGAAAAATATGTAAATATATAAAAGTTTAAATTTGTGTACTTGAAATTGTAAAAACATGTTCTTTATGGTCCATTTGCATATATTAAGCTCGTGTGCATATGAAATGTGCTGTTCATTTCGACACAGTTTGCCTTTAAAATATCAGAAAATATCTTCTTTTTTTTTCTCAGCAGCATCTATAAGTTTATACACTACGCTGTCTTAATTTTGAGAACAACATTCATACTCTCAAATAGCACCAGCAACAGATAAAGAGATCTTGATTAATGTATTATGACATATACTGTAAAAACATGCTTTCATATTTATTTTATGCTATTGCGATTTTTATAATTTACATTGTTGGATGTTTTGTTTTGTATTTTACCCCACACATGAGAACTTCTGTCTATCATCCAGTTTGCTCTGCTTGCAGTACCTGCGCCTTTTGCAACCCGTTTACACTTAGTATGAATGACAAAGAAAGAGAGAAAGTTTATTCTGTTAATTTTCACTATCACTCAACACATTTCCGTGTTATTATTAAAACTGTTTGATAATGCACACATTTGCACAACTGTTAGCGGCGCCTTCTGCTGGCACATGCCGTAACTACACCATCACGGTTTTGTTCATTAAAACAAAGAGAGTTGAACTATTTCGATGCTTTCTGTATAATTCATGGAAAAAATAAAAATGCCTATACTTATAGTTTTTTTTTTTCACGCAAGGATAATATTAAAAAAAAATATATAAAGGGAAATATGTTGTACTTCTGCAATCATAAAGTGTAAAAAAATGTAAAAGGTTTGAAATCACCTTTGGTAGTAAATATTTTATACTTATTAAAAAAAGTGAAACTAGGATTAAAAGGTCTATGAACCATGAATTTGTCTATATACGCCATCACACATTTTTCAGGTCTTCTGCATATTTGCCCTTCCATAAGGCCAGTAATTGTAATCAAACTTTGATCATCACTCCAAAATCCATAGCATTCTAAAGTGCATTATTAAAATTACTAAAAACACTTTATGCTCATCATTTTTTTAGGCTTGCATATCACAGTATCTGGTACTTTTTAAATCTCTCCTTTTGAACAATTCTAATTGTAAAATTAAAATGAGTATAAAGAACAACAAAAAAGCTTTCTCATTTTGAGTGTGAAAGTCCCGAAAAGCCCTAAACATTTAACAAATAGGCCTAATTTTGATGAAAGAGACTTTTTAACACTTAACTAATGGTGTGCAAGCACGCATAATTACAAGCAGCAACTAACCCTAAAGTAGTAGCCTACTTATTTGAGTACTTGGGTGATTCTTCAATTGGGGGTATTTTGCCATCTTACATTTTGGTGAATGAAATTTGGTTGAATTTTGTTAGAATTATGTCAAGACAATGTTTACATGCTTTAATGTAAAGATATAATAATGGCAACGACTGAGCTTAAATATAATTTGAGTATTTTGCCAACTGGCACTGCAAAATGTCATTTCCATCACATCAAAAAGTCTCATAATGCAAAAAAAAATATCAAGGGGATCATATGAAAACCTCAGCAATGTTGATGAGGTAGATGATGTACACTTTCACCAGTTGGTAGGTTTTGTTGAACCAGTGTGGTGGTCTTTGTTGGTGCTGTTCGCAATGAATCCGACCAGAAAACATTAAAAGCCGACCCGTGAACCGCCTTGAACACCGACGCGGAACTAATATCATATTCCACGTTTCTGGGGGAACACAGTCAGAAGACGGACAATACATGCTTAAAAAAAACGGTAAACCAACATCGATGTTTTCTCCGAAATTATGCTGTATAAAGGGATTTTCAAGTAGTCCTCTTGTCGCTCTGAAGTATTTTAAGTGTATTTTAATCGCCTCGTCTCATTGCACAGTCACTACTACGGTGAGCGGACGAAACAACGAGGGTATTAGACATATGTGGTTTATTACTAACAGAAAAACATTGACAACACTTTATAAATATATTTTCTGTGTATCATGTATAAGATATCAAGTTATAATCATTCTTATTTTTTAATCATTTAAATGTGTTTAAATTATTATCCACATCATTAGCTTGCAGCACAGTGTAAATCTGCACCTCGGAGGCAAGTCTGTAAGACTGTACTGAAGCATTTTGATGCACAGTACAGTGAAGAGCTTGGAGAGCAGTGGCGTGGTGCAAGGTGGGCATATGATTTTTCAAAATAATAATTTTCTCAAATTCTGTAAAAACGTTTTCATTCTTTATTTGTATCATGCTTTCACTTGCTAGGTTATTATGGTATTACATTTATTTATTTACATTTAAAACTATGGGTGACACTTCACAATAAGGATTCATTTGTTAACTAACAATGGTTGACTATAATGAATAATACTTCTAAAGCATTGTATTAATTGTTAATGTTTATCCTAACATTTGCTAACTAAAATCAAAAGTTGAATTTGTTAACATTGTATGACCATAACATCCATGTATATGACCATTTTTATTAACTAAAATTAAAACATGCTGTAAAAACATTTAGCTTATTGTTAGTTTAATTTAGTTATAACGATTGTTTTTAAGTTCAGGCATACTATAACCAGAAGGAAGAATTTTAAATTCATGGAACAGTGGATGAGTACAACCTGCAAGGATAGCTCTAGCTTTCTCAGAAGACATATCGTTCAAAACTATGTGATGACTTGACTGCTTAATGCCAATAATCTTACTACCTTGGTTGACAATGCCATTCAATGAGTTTCGATGTTTAACATTAACATTTGCATACCAACAGCATATAGAGAGCAAAGAACAGATTCAATATAATATGCATAGTACATGGTCATAAGAAAGACAGTGTAAAAACGGTGCTGGCCCTTTTTTTTGCTTACTGCTGTAACATAAGTATCAAAATGCAACTTATTATCAATGATAAGTTCAGGGTGCTTGTAACAGCCTATTCCACCATTTGATCTTTCACTCTTGTTGGTCGAGAAGCCAAAGGACTCTAAAATCAATTACCATATCTTTGGTATTTTTTACATTTACTTGCAAAAAGGCACCGTCACACCATGAATTGGACCATGACAATTCTCATCCTTAGTCAGCAAACTAACAATAACAGTAAACTAACATCAGCAGTTTTTTAAATGAGCCTATCTGTGTGTTTGCTTACACTACCATTAGTATAAATGTAGAGTTAGGGTGAGAACACATCCTTGAGGAGAACCTGTGGATGTAATAAGGCTGTCTGAAAAGGACTCCACAGTCTATCTCTTAAAATGTAATAACCACCCTACTATCTTAAATTCTAATTCAATCTCTGAAATCAGTTTCTTTACTTAACACATGATGCTGAATAGTATTAAAGCAGCGCTATGTAACTTTTTCAACCTTTATAATATTTTTCCAAAACCCTGAAGATGGTACATCGACTTACAATAGGTTGAATGACTGGTCTGCCATAGCCTGACAGTGTCTGTATCGCTTTTACTGGCACTATGTAACTTCGAGGTGCGGGTAGGAACCCGAGCACAAAAAGAACTACAAAATTCGACTGCTTTACGGCATACATCACTTCCTCAAATTCCGACGCAAGAGCACAACGAGCGCTTTTTTTTTTTACCTCTGTATGTTGTCATGGCTTCAGTCTGGTGCATCAATCTTTCCCTGCCTAGCAAATGTGAAGTGCGTCAGAAACAGAGCACGAGCGATCAGTTTACTGTTGGTAATGTGTTGTGTCTGCATCCAATGTAAGCTGCATTGCTTTCTTTTGAGGGCGCTTAACATACTCAAGCGTCCCCGCAGAGCCGGGGCGGGCAGCTTGCACCAGCTTGAGATGTGAAAGTATACTGATTACTGAGTTTGGTAGGGACTACATTCTTGCAAGTATTACATGATTAGACGGACAAAATAATCGGTCAGGATAACTATCAAGCTGATATTCATGTTTATTACTTATTTTTCTGGTGAAAGTGTCTTGCCTCAGGCTACAATGCAAATCGATTTTTAAAATTTGCAGACTCATCTATGGTAGCTTGATATTATAATATTGATGATATGGCTATTATCTACCACACAAACATTGAAGTGAATTAGCATATCCATAATGTAAAACAGTAGCCAATAGGCTGGCTTGTAAACGGGAGCTACGCGATCTTTTGACGTTTCGAAAAAAATAAAGCCCATGAAACTATATTCATATGACATGCTGAAATATATGCCAATGTACCTGGGATGAAGACATTTCACACGCAACGCTGGAGTCTGCCCAAGCTGTGTGAACTCCTTCCTTCTGCAGAGTTCAGTTGTATCTGTCAACAAATGCACGCCTGTAATTCCCTAGTGTAATAATTTGTCATCCCTATAGGTGACTATGGCCTCTTTCCACAACTTTTAAATGAAGTAACAGTTTTGGAATATATATTATACAAAACAGGACCCAAATGTACGGAGGCGTTTTGCATTCACTTGAAGAAAAAAAAAATCTACTCTGTTTTTCTGAATTAACGAGTTAATTTTTCATGAGAAAAAAAAATTGCTGTTTTTCTGAATTAATGAGTTAATTTTTCATGAGAAAAATGTTTTTGCTCTGTTTTTCTGAATTAACGAGTTAATTTTTCATGGAATTTTTTTTTGCTGTGTTTTTCTGAATTAATGAGTTAATTTTTCATGAGAAAAAAAATATTTTGCTCTGTTTTTCTGAATTAATGAGTTAATTTTTCATGGATTTTTTTTTGCTCTGTTTTTCTGAATTAACGAGTTAATTTTTCATGGAATTTTTTTTGCTCTGTTTTTCTGAATTAACTCGTTAATTAACTAGTTAATTCAGAAGAACAGAGCAAAAACTTTTTTGTCACGAAAAATTAACTCATTAATTCAGAAAAACAGAGCAAATTTTTTTTCTCATGAAAAATGAATTCATTAATTCAGAAAAACTGAGCAAAATTTTTTTTTCTCATGAAAAATTAACTCGTTAATTCAGAAAAACAGAGTAAAAATTTTTTTTTTCTCATGAAAAATTAACTCATTAATTCAGAAAAACAGAGTAGATTTTTTTTCTTCAAGTGAATGCAATACGCCTCCGAACAAATGAGACTGTATTGTAAAGTGTTACCAAAGCATGAAACTTTCACAGTACTTTTGTTGTTGTAAGTATTAGCTTTCTGGAAATGTAAGATTTTACCTGACATATTTATCTCTGAATTTAGCCCACATAAATGTTTGATGTCTGCAGGGATGTGCTTCTGAATCCACTCTCATGGCAATACGGTGTCCTGCTTAATCGCTTTAGTGACCTTACAAACCTCAAGCAGTGTCTCACAGCGTTTGGATACACAAACCTCCTTCCACAGACGACACATCCTGAATCTCAGTCCCATACGACACACATCCCCCTGCAATGTTTTATTCATCGGGATCCAGTGCGTATTCCCACACAAGGCCACCACCCAGGCTGGTTAAAGCAGTACTACCTCCTGAATGCAGCCTCTCTTCTCCCAGTACTGACTTTGAATGTGAAGGAAGGAGAAAATGTGCTTGATCTCTGTGCAGCTCCTGGGGGGAAAAGTCTGGCCATATTACAGACAGCCACTCCTGGTAAGTTACAAACCGAGTCTAGAGTCAGGTTAGCCATAGCCAGGGCCATGCCTAATATATGTGAAATAATCTCTGACTGGAACATACCTAATGATAAACCATGTTGTGTCATTTCTAAAATTTAGCGTTGGGAAGGTTTTTGTAAAGTATCTTATGCTCACCAGTGCTGGATTTTGTTGATCAAATATTCAGTAAAAGCAGCAATATTGTAAAATATATACTTTTAATTGTAATATATATATATATATATATATGAAGAGTTCAGATGCAAAAGCCTCTAAATGCAAATTAAATTTTCTTTAATGATGATTTTTATCAAACTTGTATATTTAAGTTCAGTAAAGTCGCTTAAATAACAATTAATAGGTAATTATCAATGACATTTAAGTGAAATCACTGAACTTAAATATACAAGTTTGATAAGAATTATCATTCTAGAAGAAGAAAATTTCAAATGGCACTTAGAGGCTTTTGCATCTGAACTCCTCATATATATATATATATATATATATACTGTATATATGTGTGTGTGTGTGTGTGTGTGTGTGTGTGTAATGTGTTCCTTTATTGGCAAAGCTCAATAATTACTCCAGTCTTAAGTGTCACATGATCATTCAGAAATCATTCTTGAGATTTTCTGCTCAAGAAATGATTTCCATTACAAGAGTAGATGTTAAAAACTTTATGCTGATTTGTACTCGGCTTTTGCCAAGATAAGCAAAACTGAGATGTAGCCTTACAGTAAACTATGCTTCTCCATACATTTACGCTTCATATGGTGGTGTGACAACCGTCTGGATTGAGCCGAGTAGGGTCTTCAAGTGGGCACCTTCCTCAGTGTTTCGTCGACTAGCCCACGTCACCTCAAGAGGGCTCGACGGTGACTCTGGCGTCCCAGAGTTCCCCCACTCAACTCAGCCCAAGAAACATTTATTATTATCAATGTTGAAAACAATTGTGCTGCTTAATATTCTTGTTGAATTTGAACTTTTTTTTTTTTTTACAAAGATCAGAAGAACAGCTTTATTTGTTATTTGTAAATTAATATTGCTAATATTGGGCCCAATTTTGTATCAATAGTGTAGTGTACATATGTTATTATATTGCATTAACTGATTTTTGTTTTATGTTCTTGAAATTTTAAAAGCACAGATAATTAAAAATGGCAAAATAAGAAAAAAATAAGTGGGCTGGTATGTTGCCTTTCCTAATTTTTAATCATTCTTGAAGTAAAGGATGTCAACAAGAATTGGAAGTGAAGAAAGTGGGGGCAAAGTTTTAAAGCATCTCTCTGAACATAGGGTGCTTCTCATTTCTTATTTGTGCATCCTCGTTTCCTTCCCTTGCTTCCTTTCCTTGCGTCTCAGCTCCACCCCCTGTAGGACACGAGGGAAGGAAGCGAGGAAAGGAAAGGAGGACAGAGGAATCGAATAAATTTTTTATAGATTTTTATATACATTGGAATACTTGATCACTCGAGCGTCACTCCACAGTGTCATCAGCAGCGCTAAAAGGATCTGCCCTTATGATGTTGAAGTTTGGTTATTTAATAAATTCATAATAAATAATAATAAAGATAGGCTATACTGTTGAAATATCTGAGATGTGTGGTTTATATAAACTGCAAAGGTAAAGTATAAATTAAAATGATTGTGACCGATGTGAAGGGGGAGGAGAATTGACACGTGCGTCACGTTTAGTCAATATAACAGTTCCGCGTAGGATGCACCTGTGTATCCTCGCTTATGACTCCTCAGGAAGCCTCCTCACTCCTCGATCCTCGACTCCTCACGGTGCAATTAGAGAATTGAGATGTCCTTCAAGATGGCTGAGCTCGATCGGTTTCCGGGTCATAGGAGGGAGGACGGAGGAGCGAGGAGACGAGGAGGGATATTGAGAAGCACCCATAGAGAAAGACATAAGTGAGGATCTGAGCAGAGAAACAGGAGATTCCAAGCGTAGTCTAGTGAAATAATTGATATAGGTTACACTTTATTTCGATAGTCCAACTTTGCAACTATATGTCAACTAATTCTCATTCATTTGCAACTACAAGTCAACTAACTCTAGTTGGAGTATTATTATTAGACGGTTAGGTTAGTAACTTATGGTCAGTTGAAGTTTACACAAAATTATTGAACGGCACAACAGTTTTCAGCTATCAATAAGATAATTGCTGATAACAAGAAATTGTTATTGAGCACCAAATCAGCATATTAAAATAATTTCTTAAAGATTATGTGACATTGAAGATTAGAGTAACTCTGCTAAAAATTTAAATTGAAAAAATATTGCACAATATTACATTTTACTTCATCTGTGATCAAATAAATGCAGCCTTGGCTAGCACAAGAGAATTCTTCAAACAAATGAAATCATACCCATACTTTCATACAACTCCAGACTATTGAACAATCATGTAGTTTATGTTTCTTAGGCTTGGTTGTTCAGTACTGAAACTTACAGCACATATAGTACATCTACATTTTTTCATTAAATGACCCCTTTAAATGTAAATGACTTTGTTGTACCCTACAATTATATTTTTGTTAACTCCCAGGTCTCTTGCACTGTAATGAGCTGGATAAGCACAGACATGATTGGCTACTGAAGACTCTGGAATCATATTTTCCTCCTGCACTACGACATCTGCTTTCAGTGACTCACCTGGACGGCCGTAGAATTGGGAGCGTGCGACCAGGGGCTTACGACAAGGTACCACTCTCACCTCTGCTCATCTGCCAGAGCCATACAACATTTAAGCCATCATTTTGCTATTTTAAGCACTGATTTTTACCCAGAACGAATCATCAAATGACTTCTCCATAAGAGAGAACATTACCTAACCTAATGTTTGTAAGATTATTTTAACTGCAGAAGCTAAATCCACTGAATTAACCTCCCCTGAATTTCATCCATCCAAGTGTTTGGGGAAAAAACCCTGCTTATTTTTGAATGTCAGAGTGACACTTTCACACGAGTACCGATGCTGCCTCCAATCTCCCTCATTTATAACACTTAGTGCAAGCCCTTACTTTCCTTCTCAAAGCAACCAAAAAAGCTGTCTGGTGGAATAGAGGTTTTCTGCACACTCAGTCATTTGAAGGCAAAGCTGCATATGTACGCATTTTTTCCCCACTCAACATGGGGTGATGAGACACTGGGCAGGTCACTAGCAGCCCTCCAGGCCAAACATGCCAATCAAGCAGTGAATATGGAGCTTTTAAGGTTCCCAGATACTGCTGACTGAGAATTATCTTCTTCTGGCGGGGAGAGAAGAGTCGGGCCACTGAGCAGAAAGGTAAACGAATACACAATGCGACAGGAGGTGTCGTGATGGTTTTAAATGAAAAGGGCTCAGGGTGGTTTTCAACAGAGGCTCACTGAAAAACATCCCTGTGGCAACAGTTCTACAAAATGATATTATGCTGCTTCTCGCATGTCTCACGTCACTTTCAAAGCGAAATGTTCAGTGGCTGGCGCTAAAAACATGTTCAGCATTATTCAATACTGATGACATGAATCTGGCATTGTTTTATTATGTTGGATGTTTTACGCAGCACAGCAGTTCAGAAATCAAATGTCCGTTGAGTTGTGCTAAAAGGTTAATGCGCTATTACGTTTTGAAAAAAGAATGAACCACCGACATTAAACCCTAGCTTAAATTTAACCGACAGTGTTAATAAAAGTAAACTAGAGATATAAATGTATTTGCTGACGCTACCATGCCATTTTAGCTTGCCTCATACAAGATTTTGAGCTCTTTTATTGTGTCTCGTGTTTCACGAAATGGCAGCAGCTGCGTTTGTATGAAACGAGAGAGCGAGGCCATGATACTGGGTGGCATAATTAAATAACTGTACACAAAATATTGATTCGACTGAGTTTTTATATTTTATTAGCTCACCAAAAACAAAACTAAGTGTAAAAAAAGGGTATAGCGCTGCTGACTTAACCCAGATGGGCCTGTGTTATCTGTTTTCAGCGGTTGTTACCAATACCACTGGATGACACGATTGACCAATCAGAATCAAGCATTCCACCGAGCCGTGCTATAATGGATTTTATAAAGCGGTTAGTTCCAATCCTTGATTCTGATTATTCATGATAAAACACGGCTATGTCCGCTTCACCCAACGGTTCTGTTTATCTCTGTGCCCTTAGCAACCACACATAAACATAGAAAAAAACATAAGAATTAAAAAGGCTAAAATGCTCAAAGTAAATTTCTATTTACTAGGTAGCATGATGATACATATGTGGTTTGAGGAACAATTTGGAGAGACTTCTACAAATATTATTATCTTTTTATCAAATATTTATTTAGTATTATATCGTTAGGCAGCATTTTAGCAACTAAATTAATAACATTAATAAAATAGATTAACGACCTAACTGTTATCTATTAATTTATGCCCCCATTGTGTTTTTATTTAGGCTATGTAAATATTTAGTTTAGTGCACAGAGAAAAATAATGGAATAAACAATAAGATAAGCTATGCCTATTTGTGTGAGGAAATTTCACACAATTTGTGTTGAGACAAACAAAAAAAGAATGAGACAAAGTTTGAGAACGGTTTGTTGTTTGTTGTTTTTATGCATATAACACATTGGAACTTGTTTTTCATTATTTTTTTTCTAATTTCTAGCAGAAGTAATGCATTTATTAATTTAATTTCATGAAAGTTGCAATTTTTTACTGTAATATTGAGTGGTAACAATTTTATAAAAGCTCCACTTCGTGTTGTGGCTAACAACGCCCTTCAGCCGTTACTTATTCACGATACAGAACAGGCTCTCGTACCTTATTGCTTACTTAATGTTTCCGTTCATAGAGATTTTTAGATGAGTAGGAAGGCTTTTTAGGTTGGGTAGAATCTGCCATCTCTGACCCACTTTGTTCGCTGGCTTCCATAGCTGCTATATGCTATGTTTTCACCTGGTAACCTGTGGTGGCGAAATTGTATTGGGTAAATTGGCAACATGTGGGTATCACACAGACCAAAACAAAAACAGACATTCCAACACAGAACACACATTTTAATTCCTATGTATCTGCAAACATATTATGGCATTTGTGTTCTTTAGTACAGTCAAAAACTTACATACAACACCTTTAAAATTGTTTTGAGTTCATAACATAGTATTGTGCAATGAACCACAGGAAAGTCTTTAATAATCAATTATCTGCTGCTGCAATCAGAATTTGTGTGAAAAGGAATAAAAGTTGTTGGGGTTATACTGCCACCAGTTTTCATTTCAGCTGCAGTGAATTGTGTAAGTACATGGCTGTGATGCACCGATCCAACCAGAAGGTGGCAGTGTTGGTTTTTTGTTTGTTTTTTTTTTACCCACTGACCTCCATTCACATTGGACAGATGCTTAAGATCCCGGGGACCCTCGATGGAGGGGACACAGGTACGCGTTCAAGCTGTGGTGATGAAACCTCCTGTCCCGAAATGCCAAATGAATATGTCTCTGACGCCCATAATCAAATCACTTTATCAGTGTTGGCACTTAGATGAGGGCAACAGGTTTGGCTCTTCCTCTCAAATGCAGCCGTTCCTAGATCACATTGTCAGGCCCGCGGGGGTCTTTCTACACCATCATGTCCTTTAGTGACGTCGGTCTCCAGAGTGCCCCCCGGCATTCTCTTAGCCAGACAGGCAACAGAGCTAAGAGAGGGAATTAAGAGGCTCTAATACAAAGCTGGCAGGGAGAAAAACAGTGGGGCTCAATTTTCAGATTGACTGCAGTTTCAGCCAGTTCTAATGAGGAGAGAGTAGTCTCAAAGGGAGCCTAGATAGATGAGCTTAGCTAGAGCAAGGAACGAGGGGTTTTGGTGGGTATTGGGCCACAGAATTTCCAAAGAAAAAGAGAGGTTTGGATCATTTTTTCATTCATTCTATTGCTCATCTGAATCTTTCAGGGAGATTCTTGCTGCTTGCGTTAGTTGTTTGTTTAACCACTGTAGAAGATGCTAGCGCAGGTGCGACTTGAGATTATTGGCCCCAGGTGTGTGTGGTGTTTCCACTATACCTCTCTCTCTCTCTCTGCCTCAGCCACTCTCTCATTTGCCCAGCCGGTCTCACAGAGAACAGTGTGAGTGTGTTGGTTCTTTTAAAGAGCTAATGAGGCCAATTCCAGCAGGTCCCTGCTGTCCTTCTGCTTTCTTCTTTGTGTTATGTTCGCCATCCCCCAAGTCTACATGAAATATTCCCCTTCAGTCTCATACACTTTTTTTTTTCTTCCCTGCGGAGTTAAAACCTGTTCTCTGATGTGTGTTTGTCTGTGTGCCTTGCTCTGTCCATGTGTGTCAGGTGCTTGTTGATGCCCCGTGCTCTAATGACCGGAGTTGGCTTTATACCCCTGATACCCACCAAGGGGAAATGTGGCTGAAGGAGAGAACTCAACTACCACTCTTACAGAAGGAGCTGCTCTGGTAAATATCTATCATGGGAACTAACACACACACACTCATGTGGGCAAGTAGACAAAGCTAAACAAAGCTGCTCATTATTTTTATTGTTTCTGTTTCGTTTGAGCAAAGTTCTTGACCTTTTCGATATTATGCAAAATTTTAAATCGTATCGTACAACAGTAAAAGGCATAATATTAAAAAGGCAGTTTAAAAAGCATATTTGTAAAGTAAGTTGAATGACCAAAAGCATTATTTTGATGTGTACGAAAATTAATGCATGACCCTGCTGTTGCATGGTTTCGTAATTTGTACAAAAAACTGTCAATTTGTGTCATAGTGATAACATTTGTATCCTTCCCACAGTATGGCAGGAAGAATATTTTTGTGGCATAATTTCTATAGCATTTTCAGATTTTTTTTTTTGCAAATAATAAATTATTTAATATTAATATTGAATATATTAATATGAGAAATAATATATAAAGTTATATATATATATATTTTTTGCTAGTTTATTGCTAGAAAATGACAAAATCGTAACAGCATTGCAAATATCGCAGACCTCATATAATTGAAAATAAAATGGCTTAAGTATTAATTCTACCCTCCTGGGGTTGACTTCATTTTAAGGTTAAGCACCTGACTATTTGTTGAAAAAGTTTCAAGTCTTTTTTTCCTCAGTATTATGTATTTACTATTATAGTGTTTATTCATATTTTGAATTAGCTTTTATTTGTACAGTTTAATTTAAGTGATTTTATTTTAGTAATTTTGTGCTTTTGTCATTTTTTGTTTTAGTGCATAAATAACTTAAATTACCTGGGTGATTCTCACGAAATCTTGGTTTTAAAAATTTCTAAATTTCTTGAATTAACAAAAAAACAAATCAGACATTAGAAACCAAGTCTGGAGAATTTGTGAATATTAATTTAAAAACATTTACTTACAATTTAAAACCTTTTTGAGCATAATTTCCAAAACAAGTCCTAAAAAATCTCATTACCGCAACAATGTGAAAACATCAACACTGTTAGAAAATAAAATAAAATTTCACATTTTCAAAAACAGATTATTAACAGTCATGCACAGTTACTTAGAAATCTGAAATAATATTTATTTTTAAATTAGCATTATTTAATTTTTTTGTTTAATTTCTCTCATTACCGCAACACCTTCCACAATTTACAACCTTTTTTTTAATATATTTAATGAAACCTGACACATTTTCAAAATGATGTGACAAACCTGAAAGAACATAATGTGTAGATACTGTACATGCATTTAAAATCAAACAACAAATTTTATATGAATTAAATTAAGATTTAATAATCATCTGTTGCGGTAATGAAACTTGAGTTTTGGAAATGAGGTTGATTATTTCGGTAATGATAATAAGTTTACTATGTCTTGATTTAATATGGAAAAATGTATAATATATGCAAAATCATGGATTCAATTTCAAATCTGTTTTATATTGGTGTAGTGCTTTAATACATAACATTAGCAACAACAACAAAAAATACAAAAATAAATAACTTTAATATTTCGTTAAACAATAACTTATAAAAGTTCAGAGAGGGACAAACCTTTTCATTCTTTTACCTCTTCATAACTAGGTAAATTTATGCTGTTTTCAAAGGTTATTAATTTGTCTCCTACAACAGTTTACATGTATCTAATGTAAAAAAAAAAAACACTTATTTTCATAATATACAGTGCAGAATCACCTCTTTTCTTAAAGTATATGAAAGAAAGAGTTTGGTAAAGGATTCTTTCTGAAAGCTTACTCTGCTCTGATTGGTTAGATGGCCCCAGAGTGTTTGTGATTGGTCTATCACTTACAGAGTGTGTCAGAAATGAAACTGCCGTTACCATATCTGAATTTCAGCTCTGGATTCTTCCTTAGCGCTTAATACACAGTGACTAGAACAGGCGTTGGTTTTACTGAATCAATTTGAGCCAAAGTCCTCATCCTTTTGGAAGAGCGTGGAAAGTGGATTTGCTTTCGCAAATCACGAAGCAAACTCTTCCAGGCCTCCGCTACAACTACAGTGTTTGAGTGCGGGTCAAAGTAGACGTTCACAGATAGACTGTGAAGACCATATGCTGGAATTATGCAAATTTGTATGTAAATTTTAAATTCATAAACGGCTAAATAACTCGCTACGTGAAAGGTAATATCCAGAAAAAGCATAACAGGTTGACTTTAAACATTTCAGTTTAAGTTTTTCATATAATGGTTATATTGTTTTATCTCCGCTTTATTTCAATGAATGAAAATGTTTTAATAGTTTTAGTTAACAATAACACCACTGGTTTTACTAACATACTTTTAGAAAGTACCCTACTTTAATGTTAATAATAGTTGGTTGGTTGTGGTTTTTCAGTTCGGCATTAGCAGCAGTGCGTCCTGGAGGAGTGGTTGTCTACTCCACTTGCACCATGTCACGAGCTGAGAACCAATCAGTTGTGGAGGCGGTCCTTGCGTCTTATCCAGGGGTGGAGCTTCTGGACCTGGAGCAACAGTTAATTGACTCTCTATCTGATCATTTCTACTTTGCCCACCTCCATCCTTCAGTGGGACAGTTAGTGATCCCGCTAAAGGGTAAAACTTGGGGACCTATGTATGTTTCTCGATTACGGAGAATAAATTAAAAATGTACGTAGGGCTATGGTGCAGCATGCAGTTTTACTTTTAACACATCAGAGCTGGGGTGTTCACATTAGTTTGAGTCATGACTGTCTATCCTAGCCCTCCTCAATAAATAAATAATACTGTTTGAGAAAAGTTTAATTTTATTATTGTCTATTATTTTCCACATTTCCACAATACAATAAAAATGAATAATGTGAAGTATTATTACAATTCCAAGTAACTTTTCTATTTTATTATATTTGAAAGTAATTATATCTGTGATGGAAGCTGAATTTTCAGCATCATTATTCCAGTCTTCACTTGATCCTTCAGAAATCATTCTAATTTCCTATCAACGTTGGAAACAGTTGTGCTGCTAAATTTGGAAGCCATTATACATTGTCTTTCAGGATTCCTTAATGAATAGAAAGTTGAAATAGAAATGGTTTGTGTTAATGTTTAAAGTCTTTACTGATACGTTTGATCAATTTAATGCATCCTTGTGGAATTAAGGTATTGATTTATTTCCAAAAGAAAAGTATTTTTGCAAGGTCATGTATACTTTGATTTGTTTCATGCCATGGCAAAGGCACAGGTTAGGCAGAAATGTTAATCGCTGGTGACCCTCCAGCTGAAGCATCACTTAAGATGATCTGTCGCAAGTGAAGGCTGTTTTGAAATCTCAGAACGCAACACTTGAACAAGGTTTTGAGTAATGAATGCGGGCTCAGGTCTCTTCTCTTTTGCATAAGTGTTTTTAAACGTCTCAGCTGAACTGCTTGAGGTTGTCAGCCTTTGAGCTCAAAGACAAATTGTGTCTAATAAAACTTAAGAGTTTTCCTGAATCATGGAAGAGCACACCTTGAATGTTCACCATTAATATGATGTATGAAAATGAGATCGCATGCATCTCGGCTCTTGGACAAGGTGTATACATTTAAGGAACATTTTATAAGTGCTATAACAGCAGCATTGTAGCTTTATTTTTAGTTCACAGAGTACACAGGGTTATGCATTAACAACTTTATCCTAAGAGGTCATCAATGCTTGTTGCTATTTCATCTATACATAAACTGCACCTTAGATGGTTCATTTAACTATAACTGAATTTGAATATACAAGTATTCACTCCCCCAAAGATTAAATCTGGTTGGATCATCTCTGGCAGGATTACAGTTGTCAGCCTCCATAGCCTCCAAGTCGGTATTGCACATCTTGATAATGGAATTTTTGCTCATTCTTTCGGAGCAATATTGCTCAAGCTCTGTTGCGGTATGTTTTAGGTCATTGCCCTGTTGGAAGATGAATCGTCTTCCAAATTTCAGCGCTTTTGTGGATTGCTGCACGCTGTCCTCAGGGATTCTACTGTACGTGTCTCCATCCATTTTTTTTTTACTTACAACTTTATGAGTTTTCTAATCCTTGCCGCAGAGAAGCCAACCCAAAACTTGATGCTGCAACCAACGTGATTCACTCTAAGGATTGTGTTCTTTGTGTGATGTACTAGGGTTTTGCCTAAAAGCATGGCGGTTACATGCTATCACATGTTGAGGCTGTAATATTTTTCTTTCCATGCTTACTTAGATATTAATTGTGCTGTTTTTGTATCCATTATACAATAAATAAGTTAAATAACCATTGTAATATGTATTGTTAATTCTGTTATTATTACTACTATTAATATGTCCCACAATTAGAGCTTTGCTTACAGCACACCAAACTACTACAGTGTTTAGTTTAAAGGGGTCATGAACTGGCTTTTTAAAGTTTTTATATTGTTGTCTGAGGTCAACTTATGACGTTCGCTTGGTTTTTACATTAAAAAAAACATCAAAATGAATAAGTAATGGGCTATTTTGTACCCTAGTTTTGAGCCAAAACGCTCGGTTTTTATGGGAGTCTCGCATTGAAGACTTGGAAGTAAACGCTCCCACTGCTGTGAGTGGATAACAGTTTTGCATATTATAATGAGTTTCACTCTCGACTCGGTTTGTCATCACGAGGTAGGCAGGCCTATGTTATTTAGCTATGCGTGTAATGCACAAATCGGTGGGCGGGGCTAAACCGGCCGTGTTGAAGTAGGCGTTGATCTTCTTCTGCAGGGGTGGGGTTTTATCCTCTTTGACGTCATAGTTCCCCACTTTGAAAAATGAGTCATTTGCTGAGCCTGGTGTCAATAAAAGCTTTTATTGGACTAACAAGGACGTTTTCATTTCTGAAACTTACAGGATATTCTTATAATTTGATGACCTCTTAAGGCCTGTTCACACCGGGATGAATTTCGTGCGCGTTATTCGACGTTTAACGCCTCGTGACTAAACAAAGGGCGCCAATGTAAGTGTTCACACCAACATGTAAAACGCCACACGTAAAAGCGTCATTTAAAAAAAAAAACGCCTCGGGTTCGTTTTTTCAGTTTGATGCGCCGCGTCAGAAACTATCTGACTAATGAGATTGGCGCTTTTCCTTACGTGTTTGGAGCCTCTGAATAGACAGTAAAACATAACTTGGGGGCGCTCAAGCACAAAACGGTCTTGCAGAGCACACATATGCAACGGTGAAGAAGATATACGCGTTGTCGTCTACACAGCCAGGAAGAAATAAGACAAGGAAGATGCAAGGCAAGATGAATGTAGAGCTGCTATTCTCGTTGGTGCTAGAACATAAAGAACTATATGACAAACGCGACAGGGACTACAAACATCTTGATAAAAGAGAACTGTTATGGAGTTGTATTGCAGAGCAAATTGGCGCCATCTAATGTCAGGGAATGAATGTCAGTGAAAATCGCTTTGGTGTGAACACAAAAAACGCGTTGAAAAACGCTGACGAATAACGCGTGCTGATATTCGTCTCGGTGTGTACGGGCCTTTAGATGTCAAAAGCTCAAGGAAAATTTGATTTCTCAGTTCATCACCCCTTTAATACATTTTTTAAGGTAATATAATATTCATAAACTATGTGAAGAAAATAGAAATCAAATTAAATATCATTGAATGGAATGTTTCTATTGTGTGTAATCAAAGTATGGCTTATTTCAGTTATTTTATTCCAAAAAATATTAAAAAGTTAAATTATTTTAAACATGATACATAATTTTAGATGTGGAGGAATTGACACTGTGGTGGGAATTTTCACGACGTTCATAAATTCGGTAACACTTAATAATAACTGCAGGCTATTGATCATTAGTTAAGAATTAGTAAACAGTTAATTCATCATTTATAAGGCATTAATAGACACTAATAATCAGCTTATAAATGCAGCTATAAATGCTTTATTATTGATTTATAAGCACAATATCTGTGATATGTTTATTAATTGTATTTTCCTAGTTTATTAATTATTTATCATTTCTAAATTAAGTATTGCAATATTTACAACCGATTATTTATAATTTGTCAGTGGTTCAGATCACTTAGGATGTGTAGGTAAATGATAAATAAACTATTTAAATGTACATTGAGTCACAGGGTTATAGTAAAATTCTTGATTCTTTGACTTTATTGCCATAATTGAATTGTGTTGATGTTGTGTGATCTTTTGGTTAAATACATCACAGTTTTGTGTTCATATCATATCAATTATTAACTGTCTTAGGGGCTGAGTTTTTCTCCTCCAAAACGTTTAAAACCTGTGAAACCCTTAAAAGTGTGTGTGCAATATCTTTACACTTAAAAAAAAACTGTTCTTTCGGTTACAGTCATATTATCCATCCATACAGTAGATAAGTTAAAATGCACAATTTAATTTTAACTGGTGCTAACTTCATATATTTCTCACAATGTTGCTATTTTATGTAAAACAAACTGGAATGTTTTTTTAGAGCAGCTCTGCTTGCATATGGAAGGAGAAAAAATATCTCAGTGTGAGTTTGTGCCGGGATGGCAGGTGTCTTTGCCCTTCCATTTTCTGCATTGGGCTCCGCTTGCCCTTTCAAATCAGTGAGCGGCTCATTCGCGCAGGAAATGAATTATTGCCTCTCAGAGGGAGAGAGGAAAAGAGGAAAGAGCAAGGAACGATAGACTGGCAACGTTAAAGCATACTCAGTAAAGATTGCGCAGAGTCCATTGCCGGTCTGAGAAATGGGCCCTGGTTGGGTAAAGACTTTAAAATAGCCACTGACATTTACACTAGCTCCCCATGTCTGCTGTTTTAATAATGCCACTGTGAAAAGGACAGAAAAAACTTACACACCTGTGACGAGTTGAGAAATTCTCCACTGTTCATTACGATTTTTATGGAGGAAACCGAATGCATGAAAGTTCAGGTTCAACCAAATTGGTCTCGCCTTCAAATGAATGGTGAGGTTTTGTTCATCCTTCTTAAAATGCATAAATGCTGCTATGAGCTAAGTCCTGGAATATTCTGACCAATGAGGGCAAAGTTCGCTCACATGATTTTTACTGTCAAACTTTAAAAATGTTTCCTTGAAGGGTTAGTTTACCCAAAAATGAAATTATGTCATTAATGACTCACCCTTTTGAAATCAAGGTCTCTGAGTCTGGAGGAAGAGAGGAGAAGCACAGAATCCACATTGCTTGAAGTCCAGTGTAAAGTTTCCACAGTCAGTGATGGTTTGGGGTGCCATGTCATCTGCTGGTGTTGGTCCACTGTGTTTTTTAGGTCCAGCAGCCATCTACCAGGAAGTTTAGAGCACTTCATGCTTCCTGCAGCTGACCAACTTTATGGATATGCAAATTTCATTTTCAAAAGCTACCAGCACCTGGTTTAAGGATCATGGTATCCCTCTTCCAGCAAAAAAGAGGGATTGGGTTGGCCAGCAAACTCGCCTGATCTAAACCCTATAGAAAATCTATGGGTATTGTGAAGAGGAAGATGCGATATGCCAGGCCCAATAATGCAGAAGAGCTGAAGGCTACTATCAGAACAACCTGGGCTCTCAGAACACCTGAGCAGTGCCACAGACTGATCAACTCCACGCCACACCGCATTGCTGCAGTGGAAAGGGAGCCCTAACTAAGTATTAAGTGCTGTACTTTTCATGTTCATACTTTTCAGTTGGCCAACATTTCTAAAAATCCTTTTTTTGTATTGGTCTTCAGTAATATTCTACTTTTCGGAGATACTGAATTTGGGATTTTCATTAGTTGTCAGTTTTAATCATCATAATTAAATGAAATCAATTTGAAATATATCAGTCTGTGTGTAATGAATGAATATTATATCCAAGTTTCACTTTCTAAATAGAATTACTGAAATAAATCAACTTTTGGATGATATTCTAAACCTGCACCTGTATATCTCTGCAGCAGAACATCATATAGAGATGGGGATGGGCGCTGGCTCTTTTGACTTATGCTAGCAAACAGTAGTTCCAACATGCTACACATGCTAGCTGTGAATTGCTACATGCTAATAGCGATTAGGTAAGTCCTAAATCATGCCAAGAAAATGGCAACAACTCCAATAGTGACCATCTGTGATAACTACTAACCACCTAGTAACACCATAGCAACCACCCAGAACACCCTAGCAACCACCTAGCAATGTCATAGCAACCACACAGAATACCACAGCAACCACCTAGCAACCACGGAATACCCTAGCAACCACATAGCAACGCCCTAGCAACCACCCAGAATACCCTATCAACCGCCTACCAACACCATAGCAATGACACAGAACACCCTAGCAACCTTGCAACCACTTGAACACATGAATAAGCCATATCTCAGCACCAGAACATCGTACAGACATGTTTTTGGCGTGTATAGAATTATGTACCACACCCTAGCAACCGAGTGGCGAGTTTTGCCACTGCGAGCACCCACTCACATTTTCTTCTGGCAATGTACATTCTATGGCCATCTTGAAAATGGTCACCATCTTGAATTTTTGAGTGGCACGTAATGTTCATTGAAGAATATTTGCACCAAATTTCATGATAACATCACCATTTGAAAAAAAAAAAAAACAATTAAGGATTCAAGAAAAATGGCGGCCATCTTGAAAAATGGTTGCCATTTTGAATTTTTGAGGGACAAGCACTGTTTTCCCAAAAAACATTCTGAAGAGAGTATTTTCACACAAAAAATGTTATGCCTACATCACTGCTTGAACGATTGACAATGTGCATTTGACAGAAATAGTGGCCATCTTGAAAAAATGGCCCCCATGTTGAATTTTTGGGTGGCCAATGCCTTTTTCCCAAAAAATGACCCTTGAAGAGTATCTGTGCCAAATTTCATGCTTCTATACCAATTTGAACGATTCTCTTGAAATATGCCATTAATCTGTAGCACTATTACTAGACTGTTAGGTTAGAGTTAGTAGCAGTTTTAGCAGATTTTACACAGTACACAGTCACAGTTTACTATTACTAGTTAGTTGTGACGTGGGTGCAAACTTGCTTTTAGATAGTAGAATGTCTAAAGTGGATGACATCGTGGACTATCGAAATATCGTGTTACATTTATTTTTAGGTAAGTGTAAAGGCCAATTTACGTTAAATTTACGTTTAATTTTACGATAAAAACGATAAAAACGCTGGAATCTGTAGATTGAGAGGTGTGGTAATTTAATGTTTAGTCATATCGTAGTTCCCTGTGAATGTGTAGGAAAACTGAAAAAGTCGAACTACACTGTAATGGGCTATATGCACGCATAAGTTCCGCTTTTGACGCAAGGATGCTCGTCCATTTCCGCTTGTGGAGATTTAAGCGTAGGAGAACCGAGGAAAACGGGATAATTGCAGAGTCTTCAAAATTTACTGTCCTCCCGTCTTTGAAACGAAACGTTCATACGTTTAGATGTAATTTTATGTATAGTTATGTTTATTTAATATAATTTTAAAAAGAAGCATAAACACAACGAGGGGTGTCTGTTTTATCTGTTTTTGTGACTAACGTTTCTTTATTATAACCATGGAGTATGAAATTCAATATAAATTCTCGGTATTGCATTGGACTCTACGATCGGCGGAAGTTATCGAGCATCCTTAAAGGGTTAGTTCACCCAAAAAGGAAAATTAAGTCATTAATTACTCACCCCCATGCTGTACCAACCCCGTAAGACCTTCGTTCATCTTCGGAACACAATTAAAGATATTTTTGATTGAATCTGAGGGCTGGATCACTCTTCCATAGACTGCATAAGGGACTGGCTCTTGACGGCCCATAAAGTCATTAAAGAAAAGGTTTAAATATTTCATGTGCCTACAGCGGCTCAATTATAAGTTTATCAAGCGACGAGAATACTTTTTGTGCGAAAAAAACATAAATAACGACTTTATTCCACTATTCCATTACTTCCTTATGGGCGCATGCGCGAGAACTGAGACGAGGACGTTCTCATTCGTCTACTTCTTGTTACCGGCTGCTCACCGCTTAGGAGTTTTACCGCCCCCTACCGTATAAGATGATGTGCTGATATAGCTGGAAGCGCAAAACTTTCTGTTTACAAGCAGAGGAAGATGCGCGCTGTACATACGCTTTTCAATTTGCGTATTTTCCGCACTATAAGGTGCACTTAAAAGCCTTTAATCTTCTCAAAAAACGACAGTGTTCCTTATAATCCGGAGCGCCTTATATATGGATCATCATTTTATAAGGTAGGTGGCGGTAAAACTCCTAAGCGGTGAGCAGCCGGTAACAAGAAGTAGACGAATGAGAACGTCCTCGTCTCAGTTCTCGCGCATGCGCCCATAAGGAAGTAATGGAATAGTGGAATAAAGTCGTTATTTATGTTTTTCGCACAAAAAGTATTCTCGTCGCTTGATAAACTTATAATTGAGCCGCTGTAGGCACATGGAATATTTAAACCTTTTCTTTAATGACTTTATGGGCCGTCAAGAGCCAGTCCCTTAGGAAGCCTATGGAAGAGTGATCCAGCTCTCAGATTCAATCAAAAATATCTTTATTTGTGTCCCGAAGATGAACGAAGGTCTTACGGGGTTGGAACAGTATGGGGGTGAGTAATTAATGACTTAATTTTCATTTTTGGGTGAACTAACCCTTTAATCCTTCACCGGAAATACCGCCGTGCATAGAGCCCATAGCTAGATTAGCATCCTGAGAAATTGCAGACGGTTAAAGAGGGCGCGCGCAGCTCTTAAAGGGGCCACACCTTATTTAGACTGATGGTGGTTTTTGCACATTTTTCGCCAACCAGTGTGTGAAATATAGTGTGTGACAGTCTAGATTTAAGTTAAAACACAAAAACAAGCTGTGACTTATTTATTTGCTCTGTGGTTTAAGGGGTGTTTAAAAAGGACTTTTTGTTTGTATCAATTAGCTCATCTTTACAGTCCACACATATAGTTTTAGAAGTTTAAATAGGCAGAGTAAATTGCATTAAAATGGCACAAATGTCAAAAGTTAAATTCTGAAGAAGCATCTTGACGCATCTGAAAATCATCTTTATTTATGATTTTGAGTCTCAACTGTTTGATTTTAAAAACATATTAATGTATGCTGAATCAAAGCCAACATTTCAATACTTTCATCAAGGCCTTGGACATGAATACTGTCTGGGTTGAAAAACACTTTTTGCATATTTTCATACATCACAAGGCATCCTAATGAAATTATTCAGTCATCAGGCCATTCTCTGTGTTACCTGTGTTTGCTTTAGGCTACTTATTTAAGTCCCCTCTTGTGATTTAATAAAAACACTCCTGGCAAAGAACAAACTAAGAAATTCAAATTCCAGTATCTCTAACAAATTATATCTAAGCTAGATAATAACATAATATAAGCATGTAAATAACAACAAATATTTTGGGGGTTTTTTCCTCACAAACTTAGTTTTTTCTTTTGCTTTTACAGATACACTTTTTAATAAAGTCCTATATTTAAGCATTTTGGTTTGTCCTGTTGGATTTCTGTGTTTTCATGTAACCACAAGATGGTGCCTCAATTAGTAAAGCAAACTCAGGTAACAATACAGGTGACACAGATGATGAGCTGACGACTGATACGTGTTATTCTATAGGATGAGTTAAGAGCAGTTTAATTTTGCTAATCTAATCTAACTTGTGAAGTGACAAGGACTTAAATCCACTTCAAGAAAATAGCTCTTAGAAAATATTTACCCTATCCTGACCGTAATTACTGATTAAAATGCATGTTAAAATAACCAGAGATACTTGAGGACTGTCTGTGATGGTTAGGACTGTTTTTAACAGGATAGACACCTTTATTTGACAGTTATGAGACAGGAAATCATGGGAGAGAGAGAGGATGTGACATGCAGCAAAGGACCAGGATTTGAACCATGGTCGACTTCATACACGTACACGCATTTAACTTCGCTATATGCCATGGCCACCCCACTCTAGCTTTGTGTCCCATCTTGGCCACCCCCCAAAAAAAGTCCTGGATACGCCACTGCGTGGTATCGCATTTCCACCCGTACCATCTCCTCCGACGTCTTCTCTCATTTCTGCCCTTGAGTTTTAGTAATTTCACTAAAATTAACTGTTTTTCCACCTCAATAAGCTCCAACTCCAACATGATCAGCTCTCTTTCAGTCACCATTGCTTGTAGTAACCTAGCCACGAGGAATCTAAACACAGTGGAACATTAAAACCCTCCGCCACCAACTAGCGTTTCGGAGCAGTATTGCAGAGCAACAAAGACCTGAACGCAGAAGTATAAATGCTCACAACGGCGTTGCCTACGTGCGTAGCCAATGCCAAACACTACGGCGTACCCTCGAGGCAGAAGTATAAATTGGCCTTAACAACACTGGGCCCAAATAACTACTTGATCATTTTGGTTTTGTACAAACTACACAGGTTTAATGATGATTTTCTTGATTTCTTGATTTTCTACATGAATCATTGTGGTGTGAATTCAGTTGTGCAGTCGTCACCCCTGTAAATAACGGAACTGGATTAAGCTCAGTGTGTACATGGCTCTTTTGTTTCACTTCAGTTCATGTGTAGCTGAACCGTCTCATCTATGTCCTCATGTGGGTGAAAGAGCGCTGGCGACCCATACTGATATCTGATTTAATCTGATGTTGCCCTTCTCTCTTTCTTTCTCTCTCTCTCTCTCTCTCTCTCTCTCTCTCTCTCTCTCTCTCTCTCTCTCTCTCTCTCTCTCTCTCTCTCTCTCTCTCTCTCTCTCTCTCTCTCTCTCTCTCTCTCTCTCTCTCTCTCTCTCTCTCTCTCTCTCTCTCTCTCTCTCTCTCTATGCCTCTCTGTTTCTCTCTCTCTCTGTTTGATGTTGAGATTGCTTTCCTGGCCTGCACAGCAGATACCAGGCCAACTCTGCGGGTTGCAACACAGTCCCCAGTGTTAATGGGGGTCTGTTTCTGACTGGCCTGGCTCTGCTTAGAGGAAATATGCTCACAGCTTCAACAATGTCTGTGTGTATGCCCATGTTCACCGAGGCATAGCTTATATTTGAGATGTTTTTGCCTCATTTTATTTTAGTTATAATGGACTCTTGTTATTTTACAAACAATGTCACATTATGAGGCCTTGTGAGGTTCTTTTTTATTCGGATCTCTTAAGTATGTATAGGTGACCATCTATCCATCCCTCTGTCTATACATCCACCCAGAGAGAGAGAGAGAGAGAGAGAGCTTCTGAAGAATTGGAATACAATGCAAAAATATATTGGATTTATGCTTATGGTCATTTTATTGTGCATTTGTCATATAATTTTAGTTGTCCCACAGCAGTTTAAAATAAAGAAGAAATGATTGAATAGTGTTATTATTGTTGTTATTTATGAACTAATTAAATGATTTTACAGTTTAGGCTTGGATAAAGTTATAAAATCCTTAAAAATATATATTAAAATTGCACCAGAAATCACACAGAAATTAATTAAACTCATATCAAACGATGTAAATATGCTAAATAAATTTGATAGCATTTTACACATTGTATTAATCATATTGATTGAAAGCAACAAATTGAATATTTCATGAACCTTAAAGTCGTAAACATTTGCATGTCTCCAAAAAACATACAATTTAGGTCAATAATACATTAACAGCGTATGTTTCTGTGACTATGCAAATGTATGAAAATATTTACACTTATACAATTAATAAGATAACATTTTCACTGACAATGAAACCAATAGTCACAAACATTCCTAGTCGATAGATGTAAATACATGACATCTACAGTATGACTCTTATGAGTATCATAATCTGATATCAAAATGGCACAGAATATGATGGAGCAGCTTCTATGATAACAAACAAAGAGTGCACAAGTGAAACAGCTGTAATGAGTCAACTTCAACTCGCCTGTTAATTACTTCATACACATTGTGCACTGTTGCTTATGGGACTAATTATGAGGTAAACAGGCAAAGATTTCAAAGTGTCTCTCCTCCAGAATGTTGAAATGTCAAATGGGAGTGTATTCACAGGTAATGGGGCACGTGCACAGAGAGACAGACGTTTTTTTTGTGTTTTTTTTTTCTTCACAGTGTTGTTTTGCTTTATGTTTTATAGGAGCATGTCACATTATCATTAAAGGGTTAGTTCAACCAAAAATTAAAATTCTGTCAGTAATTACTCACCCTCATGTTGTTCCAACCCCATAAGACCTTCGTTCTTCTTTGGAACACAAATTAAGATACTTTTGATGAAATCTGAGAGCTGTCTCACTCCTTCATAGGCTTCTAAGTAATTTCATTCTGTTAGTAAAAACATAGTTAAAATAGTCCAAGTGACTACAGTGACTCAACCTTATGTTTATCCAGTGACAAGAATAATTTTTGTGTGCAAAAAACAAACAAAAATAACGACAACTATTCATTTTCTGCTGTGTGGGCCTCTGAGTGCGTTCACAAGAGCGCCACGCAAGAACTGAGCTGAACATTTTTGTTTTCTTCAAATAAGTAGTGAAGTAATTTTTTTCTAGGAAATAAGATTATGCCGGACTAGTATATGTTCCTTTCAGCTCATTCTTTTATTGAGTTTTATTTCATCATTCTTCATTTTTAAAAAAAATAAATGTTATTTAGAAAACAAAAACATGCTTATTGTAGAAGAGGTGTATTGAAATCATTGAACAAATGGATTGCATTTAGATAAAAAAGGCGCAATTCCACAGTGATCTGCAAGCGGTTAGATGAAAGAATTGGATGAAAGGAGACAATTTAATATATATATATATATATATATACACACACACACAGAGTATATATAAACAAGTCCCCTTGGAAAGGGCTACTGCAGTGGAGTATTTGCCGAATCTGTAATGTTACCCGCTCGCCTGCACACAACCACCGTTTTTACGGCAGCCAAGAGAAATCTCAAAAGTGTGTAATGTCTGGTTATCCGGCTCACGCCGTTGGCTCACCCCTACACACACACTGTACCCTACCCCAAATATGTGCTCCCGTCCATCCCCTGCCATACGTCCAGATATAAATCAGGTTATTAGTATAAGTCACATTCACTCGACGCCTCCCGCTTTTCTTAACACGGACCGAGTTGACAGTGAATGCGTAAGTAGTACATTTACTCCATGCAGAAATAGGCAAACTGCTGTACAAAGCGGCCATAGAACCGGTAAAACCTTCTCTGAGCGAGTCAGGCTTTTACACCCGTTATTTTCTCGGACTGAGGTCTAAGACCTATCTTGGATCTGAGGCTTTTGAACAAAGCTCTCCTGAGAAGACTGTTTAAAATGATCACAACCAGACAAATTCTTGTGCAAATTTGCCCGAGGGACTGGTTTATATCTCTCGATCAGAAAAGAAAAGATTCTTGAGATTTGCCTTCGACGGTCAGGTATATCAGTACACCATCCTCCCGTTCGGCCTGTCCCTAGCACACCGTATGTTCACAAAGTGCATGGACGCGGCTCTTGCCCCCTTGAGAAATCAGGGCTTGCGACTTGGACGATTGGCTGATTTTAGCATAGTGGGAGATAGAACTCGTATCTCACAGAACTAATGCTCCTCAGTCATTTGGAAAGCTTGGATCTCATGGTCAACTGGACCAAGAGCACATTACTGCACGGTCTGTCAATTTCCTTTCTAGGAATAGAACTGGGCTCTGAAATTATGACGGCTTGCCTGTCGACAGAGTGCTCATGCCGTGTTCGACACCTAGCCGCATCTTTCCAGAAAGGCAACACCGCCTCCCTGAAAATGTTTCAGAGGATGCTGGGCTGTATGGCCTCAGCTGCAGTAGTGCTTCAGTTGGGATTACTGTGCATGTGCCTGCTACAATGCTGGTTGACTGCTCACGTACCTCAACGAGAATGGACACATGGCTACAAGAAGATAAGAGTGTCTCAGAGCTGCATTTCAACTCTACAGCCCTGGTTAGTGGCCGAATGTTACCAGCATGGGGGGACTATGGGAGTTATCTCACACCAAAAGGTCATCTCGACAGATGCCTCCAACTCAGGTTGGGGCAGCCTTTTTTGAGGGCAGACCGGTCTTTGGCCTGTGATCAGACCAAGAGAAACACCTTCATATAAACTTTCTGGAGATGCTGGTGGTTCGAGAATGTGCTGAAGCATTTTCTATCGTTCCTACAGGACCAACACGTTCTAGTCCGCTCGGAAAACATGTCTGTTGTGTCCTATGTGAACCATCAGGTTGGTGTCAGATCCAGGAGCCTCTGCGATCTGATTGAACGCATCCTTGTTTGGGCCCAGCACTTTCTGCGCTCGCTGCCAGAGTATCTGACGGCCTGGACAGACTCTCCAGGGACAACATTCCCCCCGGGGTGTGGTCTCTACACCCCCAAACAGTCCATTTGATATGGCGCCTTTTCGGCAGAGCAGAAGTCGACCTATTTGCGTCAAAGGACAACACTCATTGCCCAGTGGTCATCTTAAATTACAAGGATTACTGGCCCAAACCTGGCCCAGCCGCCCACTGTATGCTTTCCCTCCAGTCTTGATGTTACCACAGGCCCATGATTCCAGACACAGCCCTGTGGGAGATCCAGATGAGGAGAGATCTCCTCTCTCAAGCTCGCGGCTAGATCTGGCATCCCCATCCAGAGCCCTGGTCTCTGCACATATGGTTAATCAACGCATACACTGTGTCCTGCGAGAAGGAGTTATAAACATGATCACTCAGTCTAGAGCTCCCTCTACTAGACGACTCTACGCATCTAAATGGTCTGTGTTCTCCATATGGTGCACTGGCAGAAATCTGGACCCACGAACGGGTGAGGTCTCGCAGGTACTCAGCTTCCTTCAAGAGCTGTTGGATAAGGGCAGGTCCCCATCCACGCTCAAAAGTTGCATTCGCTGAGCTATCCATTAGCGTTGTCTCGAGTTTGGCCCAATTGACTCAAAGGCCATCCACAAACCAAGACATGGCTAATGTGATTGGCACTCCGTTCAGAGCGCAGGTTACTTCTCTGTCGGCTCTGACAGTATCCAACAGCGAGAGCAGCACCAGCCTCCTCTGCCCTGTTAGGGCGCTGAGAGCTTGCATTACGTGCTCTGCCTCTTTCAGATACTCAGAGCAGCTTTTCGTTTGTTTGGTGGGCACACCAACGGTCTCGCTGTCTCGAAAGAGTCCCTGTCCAGAAGGATAGTGGACGCTATTGCTGCCGCTTACGCATTGAAAGGTCTGCAATGCCCTCTGGGCATCAGGGCTCATTCCACTAGAAGCATTGGCCTGGTCCATTGGCCTGATCCACGTGGGCATGGTCCAGTGGAATTTTCATCACGACATCTGTATGGTTTTATAACATGGAAGCTCCCGCCTAGTAGGCTAGACTTCTGTCAGTCTAAGATGTGTATGTTCTGCCCACATGCTTGTGTGCAGGCTACTTTCAACTATTTAGCTCTCCTGGTTGAGCTGAACTAATATGGGCTGATATGTAACATGAAGACTGGCAGCGCCACTCTGCATTTCCCATGGGTGCTTATATATACATGTACATGTGTCGACCTGCTTTGCTGGCCGCCTGACTTCTCACTTTTCAGTGTTCCCTGGAATCCCTGGGACTAATACAGTGGATGCTGGCGCACACGGCATTGACAAGGGGTTCCCGTAGCATAAGCTAAACTTACACAATACGAGAGTAATCGGTTACCTAACATAACCTCGATTCTCTCTAGAAAGGGAACGAGTATTGCGTAACCGGCTGTGCTCACGCCACGATAGATTTTCGCTTCAGTTGATGAAAACCAGGGAAGCAGCCTCCGAGCCGTACTTTTATACGCTAAGCCACACCCACTTTGGCGGGCTGTGTTGCGTAGTGAGCGTGAGGCGCCACCATTGAGCAGGACGTCACACCAGGCTCAGTGGTAGGCTGCTGCAGTTGCAGCAGAGCAGCCAATGAGGGCTAGACAGCCTGCTCTAGGTCTGCTAGCTGCTTCACTGCGTTGACAAAGATTGCAAAATTAAGGATAATTTTTGGCTTCAATATCTCGAAAAAAGATGACTTTACCCTAGCGTAAGCTAAACTTACGCAATACTCGTTCCCTCTTTGGAGGAGAACCGAGGTTACATTATGTAACCAATACGTTCTCTGGACTCACTTATTCCTCTCCTTATCCTCCTCATCAGCCACTTGAAGGGCCATTGAAGTTTTATTTTTTTTCAATTCTCTGCACATTCCTTGTGTTTCTTCTCCATCAACCGATTTTTACTCACTATTTTGACCAATACACACTGACACTGCTCGCTCACTCAGAGTTTAAAGGGGGAGAATAAAAAAAAATAACCAATGGGCAGCTGATCTACGTGATTCATGTGCCGGTCTGAGAAAAAAAAAAAAAAAAAAAACCTACGCTGTGTCCAATGCATTACACCAGCACAAAGATCCCAGCGCCGCCAATTAAGCAAAACTAAACGCAACGAGCTAAAACAAAAAAAGAAGTAAAGTATGAGATGTATCAGCCCACAAAGCATGCCGGCCCAATGGGAAAATGCCCATTATGCCCAATGGCCAGTCTTTATAAAATCTAAATTTGCGACATGGGCTGACCTCGATCACAACGGCCATTTTGTTGACCTCCGTATGAACCCTGTCTTTTTTTTATTTGCTTATTTTGGCAGGCTGTCCCTGAGGCAGCTGAGCTGTGTCAAGCTTCACCCCACTTCAAAGGGAGAATATAGGCCTGCTTTGCATAATCAAGCAGAGAGAAGAAGAGCAAAAATCTCAGCAGTGAAGCTACAGCAGGAACATACAGCGCTTGATAATCTCTCCCTTACACTAGTCGCAGAGCTACTAACATTCAAGCCCAAAAGGGAGTATGATGGGACATCAAGCCTTATCATGGAGTCTGGCAGGGATTATGACAATGTGTTTATCTTGTTTTGTTTTAGTTGATCTGAACGTCCAAGCTGGTAGAGCTATAGACTCTAACAGGCAAATAGGCGAAGCCATCGCATTCATAAAATGTTGACTGATAATTAAATGTGGGATTATCAATTTGAAAAGTTTTGTTCTAGTAAATTACATTGTAAGCTTAATGCAGATGCACATTAAAAAGTTATTTATTTGCAATGAATTTGGAGTTATACAAAAAACGTTATGATTTTCTTCAAAGCTTTGTACAAATATTACACAGGGGTAGAATGACATGAATAATTCACTCTGAAGTTTTTTTATTACCCAAACAACTAATATCATAACAGAGATGCTATATATATATATATATATACTGTATATATATGTGTGTGTGTGTGTGTGTGTGTATTATAGCATCTCTGTAATAATATTATAAAATGGATGGATGGTTGATTCAGCCGCGAGTGGCAAGACGTGGGAATTCATTCAGCACGCGACTCTCACAGTGCATTATGGGTATTCTCTAGCTGTTGAGAGTGCATCAGTTGTACACTCGTTATTGTCATGCATTGTGGGATTGAATGAGTGCACTCGTTGGCTGCGTCTGAAAACTTGGACAGCTGACTTGTTGCCTCCTTGCCCTATCAGGTAATGACTTTGCAGACAGCGTTTGCGCGCAAAACGTACCTCACAAAACTGATTTAGGGTAGACTTCTGAGGGAGCATAACAGTTTGATCTAAAGAAAAATAGAGCGAGCTTGGGTGAAAACTAAGATAATATTTAATGACTTCAATAGTGTAGGGATACTCAGGATTATTTCTATTAACTCAGATAAAGGGAATATACTTTTAATAAGGAATCATGAAACATGATCGGGAATCACCTACAAGTTATAAAATTACCCGTAATGGCTCTTTCAGACTGCACGATTTTCAAAGTAGTCAGGTCGCTGCTCTTTTCACACTGCATGACTATCTTGGCCAGCATTCAGTCGCTGCTGTGTTCACACTGGACGATGGATCGGCGACAGAAGGTTTCACACTGCATGACTTTAGAAAAATCGCCGACAGACTCTGTCTAGCACGCAAACTACATTTCACAACAAACACGCGTGAGATATGAAAAGGAAACAACGCGCGACACCACACGTGCAAGACCGGAGTTCTCACGTGAGACTTTTTTTTTCGACCCGGTTGTGGTACGCTCTGGTGAAACAGACACGAGTGCTCCTGCCAAATTTCTACTAATTTTTCTTCCATTTATTGTGTCCAAATAGACCCAGAAGAAGCTTTTTTTGTTGAAACAATGCCATATCATGTTGATATGTGATCTATAACTCCTCCCCGAACTCCCTGCTGCTCTGTATCTTGCTCTCTCACTGGCTGCCGGTGATCGCCGATGTAGTTTTCAGTCAAAACACTTTTCACACAGCAGGATTTTGAATCGCCGACAGGTCCAGATATTTAGCATGCCAAATATCTCACGGGCGTCGGCGACTCGTCGGTGATTCTCTCAGTTCGCGTCTTTGTTCATTCACACTGCGTGATTGTCACTCGCGTGAACGAGCGCCGATTTGCCTGTGATTTCGGGCATTTGTCGGCGATTTCTCAAAACCTGTCGGCGAGCCAAAATCGTGGCTAAAATCATGCAGTCTGAACTCGGCATAAGTTGCCAATGTTCTGTATGAACGACTGAATGCAACGAACAATTGTACTATCAATAATCATTCACAATGAAGTATAATTAAATATTAAAATGTAAATTGTCTAAAATAGAACGATTGTCAGGATAATCTTGGAGATTCATTTATTATCAAATCACCTGCTTGTTCAGCAAAACTGATAAATTGATCTCCATCATACCTCACAAAAATGATTGTCCTTTATAGCCTTTATAGACTTTCAGGAGAAGCTATTCCTCTGGCCACGAGGATTAACTTTCCTGTTCTATAACAAAGTATCATGAAATTTGTAAAGCACGCAACATTAAAGGGACTTTGGAATGTGCACAAGACAGTCAATCAAATTAATATAATGTTTTTAATACTGAAAAACAACATATACAGGTGAAACGAAAGTTACATGGAATACACAAACAGACTACAACAATAAAACACTGAAAGATAATGAAAGTGGGAAGGAAGTGGTCAACAGTATGGCAAATTCACAGAGATAGGAACCTTGAGGCAGAGAGACACCAAGATATCGAATCATAAACGCATTAAAGCTCGATAACACGAATACTTCCACATATGGTTCTCTTATGTTGCTTAACAAGCTGCATGCTCTCCGTGGTTCTTCTGGGGTGCGGAGGGGTGGCGAATTTTGGGACATTGTAATGCCACAACATGAAAATATGGAAGACGCAGACAATGAGACAAGTGTATGTCGCTGTATAACAGAGCCGCTTTGCCGCTTTTCCGCCCCTGATAAGTTGCTGTGTTTTAGAAGTTTTTTTTTTTTTTTTTGCCTAAAGTAAACTGGCTATTTTAAATAAAAGAAAAGCACCACAATACACTTTTTAATTCTATTTTCTTTTTCAATATTACTTTCAATATGTTCAACTAACTCGAGTGGGTATTGCTGGTATATCTAAACAACACATTCTCACCCCAAGGCGTCACCTTTGACCATGCTTCAATATTTGACGTTTTAGGCGCCTTTTAGCGTCACTTACATAACGCGATCCTACGGCGTCATCTAACTGACGCTAAAGGAAAGCGTCAGTTAGAGGACGCGGTTAGGTTTAGGTGTGGGGTGGGGGTAGGGTACACGCGATCCTAGGGCGTCATCTTACTGACGCTAAAGGGCGCCTAAAGCGTCAGATATTGAAGCATGTCCAAATGCTTCCCAAGGAGTCAGTTAAGTGACGCCTTGGGGGTGAGAATGGGCTGATCTAAACAAATTGGCTCATGTTTGTCAATTACAGTTTACCAAATAGGTGTTTTTGAAATATAGAGTATGGTATTACCATCTGAAGGAGCTTTTTTTATGTTTTAATATCACTGCAATAGATAAGCACTTTGTTATTCCGATCGAGCTGTTTTACACATCATACATTTATTATTACCAAAATAAAAACAATTACTTAAACAAGCATATTAAGGTAGCATTTTACACAAAGAAAAAACAAGCAACACAATCAAGTGTAAGATAACTTTTACAGTATTTTTTTTCAAACTGGCTTGGAGTCGTCAAGTGAGAAATGTTCACTGCACTAGCTTCAGTCGCTCAAGATCATTTAATGGGAAAGTGAAAAAGGTAAGCTGTTCATTTTGCAACATTGAGAAGGCACTTTTATTCTCTGGTTGATTTTTCACGATTCGGACATCCTCTAAATGCACACTTTTTTAAGCATGCATATACTATATCGAGACCTACAGCACAATAAGTGTCGAATTCAAAAGCTTATGTACAGGACGCGTATTCCTCTGCTTGTAAACAGAAAGTTTTGCGCTTCCGGCTATATCAGCACGTCATGTTATACAGCAGGTGGCGGTAATACTCCTAAGCAGTGAGCAGCCGGTAAAAAAGGAGGAGTAGAAGAAGAACGTCCTCATCGCAGTTCTCGCATATGCGTTTAGGAAATCTCTTGAGCTCTCAGTCAGGCCCACAAGGAAGTAATGGAATAGTTGAATAAATTAATTATTAGTGCCCAAGCCCTGAAAAGGCAAAGGCCCAATTGTTTTCCTTAGGATTATTATTATTATTTATACGACTATTCGGGCACTTTTGGGGCCCTTTAGTACTCTTGAAACTTTGCACACAGGTCAGAACCCGCGGCCATCAGGGCCGGGCTGAAGATGGTACCCGGGCATGGCATGAAACTCGGTGCACATATGTATCTCATATTCTCACATATAGATCACATACTGTATAGATCTCAACATGCCTGTTGTTTTGTTTCCGGTCTAGCTAGATCCGCTTGCACTTTGGTCGAAGAAGCAACAAAACGTCCTCACACGGCGCAAGCCATTGAAATGAATGGGTTTCAGTGCACAGCGCGAGGACGTTTAGATGCCGCACATACTCGTTTCGGCTTGCGAACCGTCCAAATAGTAACGTTACATTTTGAGTGGATGACGAGGCCGAAATGGATGCCCTAAGATTCTGAATGGAAAGTTTACTTTTAAAAAGTGACCAAATTGTCCCGTTGACAAGACCAAGTGATCTGTGTGTTTTGTCGTTGTGAACTGAGCCATCATCATCACAGCATGTCCAGTCTGAAACACTACTTGATGGTGGCCAAGCAAACACATACAGACACACACACAAACACACACACAGAGATGATGCGAATTCTCCACCCCCTCGTCAATATCAGGACCTCGTCAGTATTTCTTTCACCCTTTTATTGATAGACAGTGTTACATTGTGTGAGAGATTATTTATATATGTTAGTGTGAAATTGAACACTATTCCAATGTTATTTTCAATAATAATAATAATTAAAAAAAACGTTTACTCTAAACAAGCCAATCCACTTTTCCATGTTGATAAGAGCATTAAAATGAGAAAAAATAAATTCTGCGCCCTCGATGCGCACTTTTGCTGAGCCCTCACTGATGCAAGCTCTTCACTCTTCTTTTCGACAGTCAAATCGAGGGTTTGCTATATTTTTTGTTTGTTTTTCCGCACAAAAAGTATTCTTGTTGCTTGATAAGCTTATGAAGCCACTGTAGGCACATGAAATATTTAAACATTTTCTTTAATGACTTTATGGGCCATCAAGTTTCAATCCCTAAGGCAGCCTATGTAGCAGTGATCCAGCTCTCAGATTTTATCAAAAAAATCTTCATTTGTGTTCCGAAGATGAACGAAGGTCTTACGGGGTTGGTACAGCATGAGGGTGAGTAATTAACTACTTAATTTTCATTTTTGGGTGAACTAACCCTTTAAGAGTTTAGGGCACAGCCTGAATGTTTAGGAACCTGAGCTTCTAACAGCAGCTCCAGTGACGCAATGACTTTACCAATCGGCGATTGGCACTTTCTTTATTTGCACTTTCTCTCATTCGTAATACAAGTGCCCTGTCTGTCTAAGTTTTCGATTGTATGTAATTGCTGTGAGGATACACTCATTACGCTGTCTACATATATGAGAAAAGGTTAAAGTGAAATAAGCTTTCACGCTTTTGACGGGTTACCATGTTTAGCTGCATAATGACTAGGGCTGTCAAACAATTAATCGCGATTAATCGCATCCAAAATAAAAGTTTGTGTTTACATAATATATGTGGGTGCACTGTGTATAATTATTTTATAAATACACACACATGCTTGTATATATTTCAGAAATATTTTCATGTATATGAAGAGTTCAGATGCAAAAGCCTGTAAATGCCATTTGAAATTTTCTTCTTTAAAGGACAAGTTCGGTATTTTACAATTCAAGCCCTGTTTTAAGATCATCCCTGATGAAATAGAATAGTTCAGATTGTTTTTTAGACAGATGCTCCAGTCACGAGAATTTTTGGATTCTGTGTTAGCACCCCCTCCCCACCTTTACAATGGTAGCATAGGTGCACTCGAACAATCATTCATAAAAATGCATAAAACTTTAGTTTACAAAGACGTGAAACTCAACGAGTGGTCTGGGGTGTTCACTGATATGCTCACACAAAAATCGCTGCAAAAGACGCTTTCCAACAGGTTTTATCGTAGTTTTTGTCCGATTGCAAGGGCAATGTTTTCATTAGCTATGCTAATGTATGTGGTTGATGACATCTGCATACAGCATCTTTAAGGATTATGATAATTATTCTACTTGCTCAGGTAATTGCTGGGTTGCACATATATATTAAAACATGCATCTTGTGGGTCTCTGAAAAGAACAAAAAAATCTAGCGCCCACTCCACGTCCCAATGAAGTCATATGAAAACTTTCTGTCAAAGGAATGCTGAGTTAGGTCTGGCCTCAGATCGAGCTCCTCATCAGCTGCGTCAGTCACAGTCCAGTGCATCTAATGTCCATCACTTATGGGTTGAAGCAGTTATTTTGCTGATCTGGGACCAGTTTTACAGTTCTGTCATGGGTATTTATGTTGGGGCAGTTTTTCCTGCAGCTTCAGAAGGAGGTTTTGACTTAGAGGAGATAAAGACAGAATCTGCGACCATAACAGTCTATCCTACTTTATGTAGCCCATTAAATGTGATTCTTAATAAAGCTGATTAGCTAACTTACAAACCTACCATTACAAATTAATGAATGGTGCTGCATGATGCAAGGAGAAAGCTAAAGGTCTTTGTAAATGGAGAGGTAAAACATATGGAGTGTGGAGAAATAAATTTAAAAGAGACATTATTTGTTAGAGTCAGTGAGCAACATGACCATTTTATTTTAGAAACATATTCTGAATTTGATTTGACACACCCATTATGCTTAACAGTTGCATAATAATTCAATTACAACTAGATAATCAGCTTTATTGTGTTCAATCCATTACAATTCCTTCTGACAGCTATTCAATGCACTGTAGAATTTTTGCTGTAACTTTACAGTAAAATACCTACAGCTACGTTGCCAGCCACTTACTGTATTTCTACTGGACTGGTACTGTAAGCAAGCGTTATTACCAAATATAGTATCCTACTGTAATATTTTATAGTTTTAAACTGTTACATTGAATACTGTAATTAGTCTATTTCTTATTATAATGTACTTAGATCGTCACACAAATATACTTTTTATTTTTCATAGGATTGGCCAAAAAAAAAAAAAAAGTAGAAAATTGCCTTTTACAAATATGTAAGCCGAAATATCAGCTGTAATTTATTTTATTTTAAAACAAACAAAATTTATGTCATTAAGAAAATTATGTCATTAATGACTCGCCCTCATGTTGTTTTAAGCCCATAATACCTTCGTTCATCTTCGGAACCCAGTTTAAGATATTTTAGATTTAGTCCGAGAGTTTTCTGTCCCTCCATTGAAAATGTATACACGGTATACTGTTCTTGTCCAGAAAGGAAATAAAGACATCATCAAAGTAGTCAATGTGACATCAGTGGGTTAGTTAGAATTTTTTAAGCATCAAAAATACATTTTGGTCCAAAAATAACAAAAACAATGACTTTATTTAGCATTGTTTTGTCTTCCGGTTCTGTTGTCAATCAGGTCTTCATCAACCTGGATCTATATGCAACACAGATGGATCTCTACCTGGGACGATACTATAAAACTCTCCTGATATTAGAGTAACAATTAAATAAAACATTTTTTGTTACTTTTTGAGCTTAGAAGCGTTGAACCAAAATAGCACAATTAATTGTTGAAAGGGGTGGTGATGGCTCAGTGGATAAGACACATGCCTTTGGTGTGAGAGATCCGGGTTCGAATCCACCTGTGAGACACCAATGTGTCCCTGAGCAAGACACTGAACTTGTGCGACCTCTGACATATATGAAGAGTTCAGATGCAAAAGCCTCTAAGTGCCATTTGAAATTTTCTTCTAGAATGATAATTTTTATCAAGCTTGTATATTTAAAGGGTTAGTTCACCCAAAAATGAAAATTAAGTAATTAATTACTCACCCCCATGCTGTACCAACCCCGTAAGACCTTCGTTCGTCTTCGGAACACAAATGAAGATATTTTTGATTAAATTTGAGAGCTGTATAACTACCACATTGGCTCCTAAGGGACTGCCTCTTGATGGCCCAGAAAGTCAATGAAGAAAATGTTTAAATATCCCAAGTGACTACCGTGGCTCAACTATATGTTTATCAAGCGACGCGAATACTTTTTGTGCGAAAAAACAAACAAAAATAACGAGTTTATTCGACTATTTCTTTTCTTCCTTGTAGGCCAGAAACGAGATTTCCTTAGATTTCCACGACGCATGCGCGAGAATTGCGATCTCAGATCTTTTTTTTTTTCGCCGATGCCGATGCCGGTACAAAGTCAAATGTCCAATGAAGTTTGTCTGGATATGGCGATATGATGGAAATAAACCAAACTCATGGTTTTAACAACAAAGGCGACTTGGACTTTCATTCATCTTTAAAGGTAAAAGTGCGTCAACTACTCAATTCCAGGGAAAGCATCTCAGGGGCTTAAAGTTTGAGCTTGGCCTCTACACTCATACAGGTTTGCAAGAACTCATACAGGTTTGTGAGTAAATGATAACCGATTTGTAAAGGATTCAAAGCTTCATGAAGCAGTGTTTTGAAATTGCCATCACTAATATCTTGGTTATAGTTTAATTTACTCATTAGCATGGACTCTAGAAAAAAAATGGTAATTGGCTTTGTCGCTCACTAAAGAGACAACTAGCACCTCCGGTTTCAATCTTTGGGTAAAAAACAGAAAAGAAAAAAAAAAAACATTATTCCCTTAACAAATGAAATATCAATTTCTCATACAAAAATTCAGAAATCTTTGGAAGATATCACTAAACATTTATTTAACCTTAGCAAAATTTCTCATGTTAGTTTTTCATTTTTATTTTTGGTGTTTATTTTAAATTAGACAGATCTGATTTTATTTTAATCTCCAGTATGTTATTTAACTGTTGATATGGTTTGTTAATGCTTTGAATAAAGCCTGAGTCAATGTTTAGAAATGATTAATAATTATTATGTTTTGAACTAAGCTATATAGATTTTCGTTGTCAAACTCAAAAATTATTTTATTTTTAATGATAAAATGCCATTATTTTATATGAAAAAGTTAATAATTGCATTTTATTGAGAAAATGCTTTGTATTGTTTTGTATATATATTTTTTTGATTAGATTAGATAACATTTTAATCTGTCATATGGTCATGTTAATGTAATCAAGAAAAATGTATACACCGTATTAATAAAACAAACCACATAATTAGACGTGTAAAATTAATATGGGACAAAAATGAATACTAAATTAATACAAAAGTCAATAAGTGTTACATTAGGTTGTGCCCCGCTCTCCCCATTTGTTAATTTTTTTTTTAATTATTTAATTAAATTTAAATTATTAATTTATATATCACACATGCAGTATATTTGATCTTTTTTTTTTTTTAGCAATGTGTGAGTCTGGATGTCTAGAACATATGCTTGCTGGTAAATTATGATTATAATTAAACACCTTTAAAATGTTGTTATGCTCTACATTGCTTCGTATCCTAATGAATCTAGGAATAAACTCTACATTAAAAGATACTGTACATTATCAGATTTTTAAAAGAGTTCTTTAATTGTTCTCCAAAAAGCTACCTTAGGTTTCTTTACATCCTGAATCTTTTATCTGCATTGGACTCCTGAATGAAAAACTTATCTGTTGAATTAATTTTTGTGGGTTCAAGGGGGTATATCTGCTGAATTTGGACAGATGTGGAGATGGCTGAGTCAGTCGAGTTCTGGAAGTGGGACTTCATGGGTCAAACTGTTACTGAAACTGTTCAGTTCATTACTGGGCTCTTGCTGAGCAAAATAATATATTTCTGGCACTGTACCAAACTCTGGCAAGTGTTTGGGAGCTCTGCCTCATTGCTCATGATGTGCTGACACATTAGATCAATTAAAAACAGAGTGTGATCTGAAGACCTGATGAGAAGGCAGATTAGTGGCCCTAAGGAACAGATGATTGGTAGCTACAAAGGGAACCAGGCAGGTCAAATGGGGACTGGGGCGGATGTAAATCAAAATAAATGTCTATATTTCCACGTGAGACGGATATTGTGTGTTCACTTAGTCGTGTTTTCATTATTATACAATTCTTGATCTCCTTCAGATTGATATAACAATGCATTAAATGATTAGTTAACCTCAAAATGAAAATTTCCTGATAATTTTCTCACCCCAATGCCATCCAAGATGTTCATGTCTTTTTTTCTTCAAGAAATTAAGTTTTTTGAGGAAAACATTTTAGGATTTCTCTCCACACAATGGACTTCAATTGCAACCAATGTTTTGAAGTCCAGATCAATGCAGTTTTAAAGGGGTATGAAGTTCTTCACATTCCCTGCATTTCCCCCACATTCCCTTTGAGTTTTCCTCAAAAAACTTAATTTCTTTTCCACTGGAAAGACATGGACATGGATGGCATGGGGGTGAGTAAATTATCAGGAAAATTTCATTTTGAGGTGAACTAATCCTTTAAGTCAGGTCTCGACCCATAGAAAATTTAAAATAACATTTACAGTATTAAAAAGAATCACTACTATTAATTCAGTTTTAGGATAACCTACTTACTGTAGTTAGACCCCCCCCCCCCCACTAAAAAAAAAAAAAAAAAAAAAACATTGGAGTCTTGTTAATTTCTTGTTGGCCCACTCTGAATTATATTAACTAATAAAGAATACAATTTAATCACTGCTTCTGAATTAAATTGAAAACCATTCATTTCTATCACTCATTTATGCATAGTATCAAACTAAAACAATTATTTATCTTTCCAAAAAGCAAACCTCAAAAAGATTAAACAGTGACATAGCTGATCCATAATAAATAAGAATGCTTATCTTTCAAACTCGGACAGTCCCCCTCAAATATACATTCAAAATTAACCAAACTTTTATTTTAATTAATGTATCTACTTATAGCTGAATTTGAATCCCTCCACAGAAAAGACTGACAGCATAATGCTCCCTGCCAGAAATATTAAAATAATGCTAATGCAAAATAATGCAAATTAAATAATGCAATGTCCTTTCCTTCTGTCAGAAATGCAGCCGAAAATGCACAGAAAGGATTTAAATTAAAATCCTGCATATAGTCTAACCAATTATTCTCAGAGGTAAGTAACCAAGTCAATCGGTTTTCAGTAGCAATTTAGTGCATCATCATGTAGCAATTCAGCTGCATGTAGTTAAGACGTGAGAGAAACGTTCAAACGTAGCCAAAATATTGACTATTAATGGATCTCTAAAGGAGAGACTGAACAATCCAATCTCATTTGCAATAATGATGGAGAGTAATTGGAATGGGGCTCTCCATTCATAGCCTAAATGTTTATAATGGTAATAATCTGTACATGGCTGTGAGATTTGTCCTGTTGATTTCTATTAACAACTATTTTTCTCAAAACTATGAGTTAACATCTCTCAATTCTGACTTTCTCAGAACAAGATTTGCAAGATTTGTCACAATTACTTTTTTTTTATTAAGTGGTGTAAACAAGCTTCCATAAACCTTATTCATAGCAGCTCCATGACAGGTATGAAAGCAAGAATGTAAGGGATGGACATATCGTGTTTTCAGTTGCATCTGCTGTGAAAAGCTGTAAGCTCCTGGATCACTTACAATTTTCCACAGCTCATGTTGTCCAGAGTTTATCAACTGGAATTACTTGGATAGTTTAGTATTAAGATAGTTTTGCAATGATTTGTCAGCAGAACAATCCAAAAAAAAACACATTAAATAACAGTACAACCCACTGAAGATGCAGATGCATGTGCCTCACAGCCTCACTTTCATTCCTGTTAAAAAATCAAAGATGGCACTGCTGGAAATAGGTCTATTAGGGTTCCAGCCAGGGGTGCGTTTCCCGAAAGCATCGTTAGCCAACTATGGTCGCAAGTTCCGTCGTTATCTGCATAGTTTAAGGAGTGGGTGTTTCCCGAAACCATCGTTCCAACGGACATTCGCAAACAGCATCACAAAGTTGTGTGGTTTGAACGACAGCTCTTGACCTGTGGTTAGAGGCATCGTTTCTGTATGACATTTGGAGGTAATAAATCCTTATCTTGAGCAAAATAAGCAAGCTGACATTCAGTACAACCGGTGCCTTTTATTGAGAATACATACAAATGTAATTTACGTCTTTTAGTTTTTCAAAAGATTTGAACTAACGTGTTTGAAGAGTGCGCATGTGCAACTATGTTCTACTATGTAAGAACGAGCAAAATATTGAGTCTGGTGATAAAGCAAAACAACTGAGAACAATTAGAAATAGTCCTCAGATGACATGTCTGTAATTTATATAAAACAAATCTAGCGTTAATTGGATCTCAAACAGTTTCATTAAAAGTTGTTAATACTCCACCACGTGCGAAACCAACATGGTTGAACGATACTTTGCGACAGTGGGTTTCGGGAAACAGTCGTGACTAGCTAGCTGATTTTTCCAACGATGCATCGTACTAGTGAAACAGTGAACTACGTCGTTGTACGGGAAACGCACCCCAGCGTTTCCCGAAAACATTGTTAGCCAACTATGGTCGTAAGTTCCGTCGTTACCAATTCAAAATTCAAGTTCAATGGAAATTGCAACCATAGTTGGCTAACGATGCTTTCGGGAAACGCACCCCAGGTAAGCCAGGAAGTGAGACAGCAGCCAATGAGGAAGGAATATTCTGAGAAGTGCAGGAGAAGATTGCGAGGAGCAATGGAAACGAAGGTGCTGGAGGTAAGGAATAGAGGTAAGTCTTTCTCAGGTAGGAAGTTTATAGTCAGCACTGACAACAGAAAAGGACCTGTGTGGGCTTATTTACTGTAGTGTTTGGCATGCTGATGAGTAACAGGTGCTGGTGATTAGTATTGTGGTGATTGGGATCGTACAGTAGTGAGTGACGTGGAGCCTGGTAAATCCTGGTGGATCCTGGTGAATCCTTAAAAGCCAAATATACAGTAGCAGTTTTGCACTATTCATGAACCATATGATTAGTTTTTATTTATTTATTTATTTATTTCCATTCTAACATTGAATCTCAAGGATGAGTTCTTAACCCACTGGCAAATTTGATTCGTGACCACTGATATGTATGACTCCGAATGGACTTTTATGGGTGCATGCATGGACTCTTTAAAATGAAGCTTCTTTTTTTGGCATGGATGGTTTCATAAGAACCAATGCCTTCCCAATGCAAAAAAAGGTTCTTTAGTAATTGAAAATGGTTCTTTAGATTATTATTATGATCTTCACACAAAGAAAACAATGGTTCATTAAGGACATTTTAACTAAAAATGTTCTATATGGAGAACCCATGTATGGGAATCATTTTGTAATTACCTTAAATACATCCATACACGCATATATATGAAGAGTTCAGATGCAAAAGCCTCTAAGTGCCATTTGAAATTTTCTTCTAAAATGATCATTTTTATCAAGCTTGTATATTCAAGTTCAATAATTTCACTTAAATGGCAATGAAGATTACCTATTAATTGTCATTTAAGTGAAATTACTGAACTTAAATATACAAGCTTGATAAAAATGGTCATTTTAGAAGAAAATTTCAAATGGCATTTAGAGGCTTTTGCATCTGAACTCTTCATATATATATATATATATATTGGCCACACTTTAGTTTAGGGTCCAATTCTCGCTATTAACTAACTAACTATGACTTTAGCTGGCTGGGGTTGAGACGGAAAGATTCTAGCTGGCTGTGTACAAGCCGCCACGCTATGCTTTCGTAGAATTCCGGAAATCTTGAAGAGTCTGTTGGTTTATTTGTATAGGTTGCCTAGTAATTTCAGTCATTACGTTCCTGTTTATATTGCGTGAATGACGGGTGGTGTTTGGGCAGATATTTTGTTTTGCGGTAGGTGGTATGCCATATGGAACCGTTGCCACTGAAACTGCTTTAACGTAACAGTGGGGCTCGACAGCCTTAGTCAAACATTTTGGCGCGCATGGTTGGGTTTAGGAGACATTGTGAGATTGTGGTTTGGTCACAAGTGAAATACAAGGAGAACCCACTTGAAGAGATGTCCCCTACTCAGCTCAATCCAGACGGTTGTCGTGCTGGTGAGACCACACTGTAGTTGCAGCCGTCGTGTGTGCTGACGCACCCAGTACACTGCAGTCGTTGACACCGGACAGAAGGAGAGTCACACTACCATATGGAAAGAAGCGTAAATGGATGGAGAAGCATTGTTTACTGTAAAGCTATGTCTTAGTTTGTGCTTATCTTGGCGAAAGCCGAGTACAAATCAGCATGAAATTTAACATCTACTCTCGTATAATGGAAATCATGCTTACAAGCAACTAGATAATAGTGAGATTTGGATCCTAATCTGAAGTGTTATCATTATTTTTTAATTTATCTATTTGAAGAGTTCAGATGCAAAAGCCTCTAAGTGCCATTTGAAATTTTCTTCTAGAATGATCATTTTTATCAAGCTTGTATATTTAAGTTCAGTGATTTCACTTAAATGGCAAAGATAATTACCTAATAATTGTTATTTAAGTGAAATTACTGAACTTAAATATACAAGTTTGATAAAAATCATCATTAAAGAAGAAAATTTCAAATGGCATTTAGAGGCTTTTGCATCTGAACTCTTCATTTGTTTAATTTACTGAAATAACATATGGATGAATACTGGATAACATTGTTACAGAATTCAGCAGATGCTGTGTACATATCAGGCTTCTAACTAATAGCTCATTTGCAGCCTAGGCTAGGCTTATTTAAAATAAAAATAAAAATGTAGTTTCAATTTTATATTTTCATATGAATCGAGGTGGACCCTGGGAGTAGATATTGTTTTTTTCATGGGTCTGCTGCCCCAGGGCTAATTTGACAGAAAGACTGCGTAAAACAGACATAATCCCATTTTAAACTCTTCACAGCTTAGTCTCATTAGAGTCTGCACTCCGAGCTGCAGTGTGTTGACTTCATTAGCTAATATTGGACAGCAAAATTGGCTGTTGCAAAAGGCGAAGACATCCGGCACTGCCAAGGAGGAGTCCAATATTAGCTTATGAAATTGAGCTAAAATGAGCTTACAAAAGCACAAAATTGCTACCATTTTAAGTTAACATCCATGCAGTGCCATAACTTTTGTTGGTCTCTCTGAGTGAGGACATTGACGGCCGGTTAATATTAGGGCTATATCTTCTAGGAGGACGCACAATTGCACATTTGTCAGTCAGCTATAGCTTTATTAATGTTTTGCAACTGAAAGATAAATTGAATTTACATTTCCTGTGTATTACTCCCTCGCATATAAGGACACCAGATACATACACTTTCATTATTTCTCCAAGGTGACTACTGTTTGGAGATCAGATATAAACAGCAATTGAGGGTTGTTTGTGTGTTTCTTTTTTCCCCTACTCGTATACCTTGATGATTCTTTGATCAAGGTCTCAGTCTCCTTCATCAGCATAGCAAACACATGCATTCAATGAGTGTGCATTGTGCTAGTAGTGCTAACATAGACTAAGCTTCGGAGCTGCTCTGTATCCAGGGGGATTTGTGTATGTAGAGGGAGGGAGATTGTGAAAATATCTGAAACATTAATATTGCTGTAATCTGATATAGATTTCACTTGGGGCAAAGACATTCATCATGCAGAGAGGGAATAACTAATGGAGGATTTATGATATGTGGCGTATCTCAGTACACTTATTACAAGTTTAGAGGTTGATGTGTGCCAGTGTTTGCATGTGCACATCTGAGCATGTGTCTGTGAGTTTTGTGAGTTTTGATTGCCTAAAAATTATGTTTGGATAGGGATATTAAAGGGTCTGCAGTGTCTTTAGAAGCTCAAGCAATTTGTCAAAGAGCAAAAATACCTGTCAAACTATATATGAAGAAAGATACGTTTTTTTTAAATCAGTTATGTATGTTGTTTAAAGCCTGAAAATTACAGCCTGTCATAATTCCATGAAAGACATTCAGTAGCACTACTTTTGCGCAAAACCACAGTCTATTTTACTAAATGAGTTCATAGCTTTAGCTGTGAGGCCACAATAAGCTTAAATCTCATAACTGGTCATTATTTAAAGAATCAAATACACAGTATAGAGAATAAAATCTTGAAATTCATTCTTGCATTAACTAATTTACAGTTTATTCTTGACAATGTGTCAACAAACATGGAGATTATAATGATGGGGAGTCGACTCTAAATAGGTTGATTCCTTGACTCTGAATATCCCTAGTTGTGACGGTCTTTTCTTCCCTATTGTGGCATATATCCAAGAGAAACAGCCCCTTGAACAAGACAAAATGTAGGACATGACTTGATCTTGTCCATCAGGAATTGATTGGATTGCTGTGGTTTGCTACTGCTGTGATCTCATGTGAGTGACAGGTTATTCTGCCCTTGTGTCAGTAAATATGTCATCAGAGAAGAGAAGCTGTTGCAAGAAAGAGGGAAACATTTTCATTAAAAATTACGAGGATACATGGAGTGAAATTATTTATAATAACCAGCAATATTTGTCCATTTAGCCCCATGTACGTAGCTTAAAGGTACAATTGAAAAAAGTAAATAAAAATAATTTTGTAACCAAATATCCAAAAATCACTTGCATAGCGTGATATATTTTCTACAGTTGTCTACTTAAAGAGCCCCTATCATAGCATTTGAAATGTTCCTATTTTTGTTTTAGGAGTTCCCAAAACAGTTTAACATGCATGCAAGGATAAAAAACACTTTATTTGTCTTATAATATGCATTTATTTTTAAAGGATAATTCCGGTATTTAACACCTTGAGTATATTTTGTAGTTTGTTTTGAATGAAATAGAGTGGTGGGGGTCTAAAGCGCACGGTTACAGGGCGATGCCGAGGATGGAGGAAGTTTTGGTGAGCCATCTTTCTCCTAAAACGGTATCCTCCTTTAAAACACCGGTGTTTCCCACCAAGCCACTCAGAAAAAGCTTACTCAGCGGCGGGACAAGCAGCCTCATGTCTTCACACTATGTCTGTTCTGCAGGTATTTCAGGCAGATTTATTAAAAGATGTTTGTGAGGGGGGGGGGGGGGCTCCTTATGAGATTTATGGCTAAATCTCTCCAATATGAAGGAAAGAGAAAAATCCTTCCTTCTGGATGTGCCGCTGTGAACTATGGGCCTTTTCGGTGACTCTGTAAATTCTGTCATCGAGAGGTTCCAGGAAGAGAAAAAGCAAGCAGCGGCGCTCCAGAAGTTCTTCCCCCTCCGAGTGCATGTCCCCAGGGCTGCTGGGTGAGAGCAGCCCCGGCCGTCGAGTAGCTCCTCACACAGGGCGCAACAGAAGAGGAGTGTCGCGTCTCGTGCTCCCCCCAGCAAAATTGGACCGAGACTCTGCACTCTCAGGCGAGATCTTCCAGGGGCAAAACCGATCTGAGGACGGTTATTGTCGCCAGGAAGGCCTCTTCGAAGAAACCCTGACGCCGTTGGTGTCAGGTTTCTGAGGGTGGTCCCCACCGTGACAGAAAGGTGTTCACCGCTGCACACGGCGCCCGTTCTGTCAACCCTGCCTGTGTGTTGGGGCGTAGACGATCCCAACGAGTGGTTTCCCGAGGGACGCTCGCTCGCTCCGAGGAGCGATATAGAACAGCCAGACCAATCGTTCCCTGCCAGTGCGCCATTACAGGGCACTGTGTCTGTCGCTCAAACATCTCCAGAGGCCAGTCTCGAGAGACTGGTACCCTTAGTAGAATATTTGGTGGAGTGGAAAAGTCTTCCGAATGTATCTCATTGGGTCCTGCAGACTATCAAGCATTAGTACGCGATCCAGTTCAGGTCACGCCCGCCTCGCTTTCGGGGGATTTTACCCACTGCGGTGGGCCCCGAGCAGGCTCTGGTTATGGAACTGGAGGTGAAATCTCTGTTACTGAAGGGGGCGATAGAACGAGGTTTTTCTCCCGACAGAGACCGGGGTTATTACAGCCGTTACTTCATTGTTCCAAAAAAGGATGGGGGGTTATGTCCAATTTTAGATATGCGCCAGCTAAATCACTCAGTGGGGAAGCTCAAATTCAAAATGCTCACTCTCAAGCAGATCGTGTCACAAATCAGGTCCGAGGACTGGTTTGTCACGATAGATCTGAAAGACACATACTTCTACATTTACATCCTTCCACAACATCGGAAGTTCCTTAGGTTCGCTTTCGGGGGCGAAGTTCCCTTCAGGGAACTAAGGTTACATGCGTAACCAGAGACGATATGTTGGGTCAGTTTTTGTGATAGCATGCACAATGTTTTAAATTGGATTCCCGTAGCTTTGGCTATCTTATGCAACACGAGAGTAAGAGAACATCTCTGTACTTACGTTGTAACTGAGATGTTTCTGTTCATACTGCCATATCGTACATATAGCAGTTTTTGGGTAGAGATGAATCAGACTCAGCTGGGAGAGCCTATTCAGTTCAAGCATTGCAATGAATCTATATATATATATATATATATATATATATATATATATATTATCTAATTTTATAGTATGTGTAATATATCAAAAAGCAATGAACATTAGTCTTGTAGTGTGTCTGGCTTAATTTTCTCATTTTGTTTCCCTCGCTTGGATATTTGCTTAGCAAATATACCACTGATAGGCCTGTGATCATTCTTTATGCTGCTCTCACTCTCGCTCTCTCTCTCTCTCTCTCTCTCTCTCTCTCTCTCTCTCTCTATATATATATATATATATATATATGTATATATATATATGCTTTATATTGTGTGTGTTACAGAAGTGTTAATTTGCAACACCTGGTGTAAAAGAGATCTTCCACAAGTCATAGATTGTTATGAGGTGTCTGCGTGTGAGTGCTTGTTGTGGGTACACTCATTTGCATGCTTTGTGTCAGGTTGAATTAGAAACATAAGCTTTAAATGGGATTAGGTTTGACTATGTCTGCCACACAAATCCAGCAAATAAGGTATTTCAAGGTCTCTGTGTGTGTCTGACTGTGTATGTGTGTTTCTAAGAGAGAGAGAGGAGAGGAGGGGGGGGGGGGGGGGCAATCTCTTGCAGACAGGACAAGGCTTGACATGATGCAAATTTCCACCTGCCTTACTTGCTTCTGTCTGATGTAGTGTGTATATATGTGTGTGCAGCATAACACAATCTCTTTAAATGACCCTGAATATGTTTGTTGACAGTATTTGTTGATGTGCCAGAGGAGACCTTTAATTCTTTCCAGTAATTCAGAGCAGTAAACCAGAAATCAGCATTTTCTGCAGTCATTTTCTAATAAATAAACAGACATGAGACAGAATAACAATTCAAAATTGTAAATCAAAACATCCAATCGGGAAGATGCTGTAATGTATTGGATGGCAAATAAACCTAATTCTAGATTCTGTGTTAATGTGAGCGTTCATGCAAAAGTTAAGATATAGAAAGCTAACAGGTTTTCGGTGGTTGCCAAGGTGTTAAGCAATGTCTCTATCAAGCTATGATTGTTTTAATTAGATAATTGGATTGTGCGATAAATCCCCCCTTTTTTCCATGCACATTCGCAAATCAATCTTATCTGAATGAACAAAACAATGGTGTTAATGGGAAGACGAATTAAAAAGAAAGCAAAACCTCAGAGACTTAGAAATCACCACTTTGTCATGTTTGTAATTTCTTTTTTAAATGGCCTGAATCTTCCTGTGACCAGAGTTTACTGAGCTTGATGAATGATGGTCCTAAAATAAGTTGACTATTAAAAAGATATTCTGCACATCAGCTCAGATGTAAAATATATTATTTTAATTGGTACTGCTTTTATAATAATAAATGCAAAATACACAATAAATTGTGTAATTTTGTGGCAATAAATAAATAATAATAAAAAAAACATTTATACAATTTTCAACAGAAGCATTTAATCACTCTCCAATTGGCATGTGGTGCAACCAAAGCATGTCAGTTTGCATCTGAATCATTATTTTTCAAAAGTTTTTTTTTCCATATCATTTTTCCAGGTATTTAAAAAAATATTTAGTTTATTTGTTTGTTCTTTTACAGCTACTCATTTTTAGGCATTTTAGCACCAGAACTAACCATACCATGTTATAAAAGGCATACCATGTTACCAAATTATCTAACAGATTTATTGACCTGGCATTTCATTTCCATAACCCTTGTGTAGGCCTATAATTGAGATTTTTTTTACACCTTTTTTTTTTCCTGAAATCGTCTAGTTGCACCACATGTCGTTGATTTGGAGGACAAAAGTTTTTCAAATATGAATTATAATATTAACAAAATAAATGTAAAAAATTATGCCAGACAACTTAAAGATATACTCCTTCCCAAAATGAAATTTCTTTCATCCTTCTACCTCATACCATTCATGTATTTGACTTTCTTCTGTGGAATACAAACAGAAATGTTTAGAAACATAATCTAATCTAATAACTGGGTATCGTATGGATTACCATCAAATTGTTTTGTATTGGTTTTGAGGCATCAACTTTGGGGGGCATTATATGAAAAAGATGGATTTTTTTTTTTTCTCAAAATCTTAGTGTACAGCTTGTTGAGAGAATTTCAGATTGGAAAATTGAAAGTTTTTGGGTGTAGTATAACACGGTGTTTCTTTGCAAGATATGTATGCGATCAATGAGCTCTTTTTGTGATTTCAGCATCACAGGCAGTCTTTATTGACCCATTATACTTAGCGTAACCTTAAGTATGAGCAGTAATAGCGATGTTAGTATTAGCAAATTATACTAATTATACTAGTGTCTGTGAACATGCTTTTATAAAACACTGTAAATCAGATGTGATTGTATGCTGTTAAGTCATGTGGTGGCTAATATTGCCCTCTTCTGTTTCACTTGTCTGTTGTTTCTCCCTTTTGGTCAACCTTTCTGTGCCCCTCTTCTTCTCATGTCTGCACATTGGGTCAAAAGAGCAAAAACGATCAAGTTGATCTTTATACTTTTGGTTGGAAAGTAATTAGTGAAGTACAAGACCTTTCATATTAATGATAACAAGCAGTGGTGTTGGAGAATGCATTCTCAGCCAATTCAGGTCAGTTAGCTACAAGAAAATATGGAGTTTAGTGTGTGTGTGTGTGTGTGTGAGTTACTGGACCTATTCAAACACAGTAATTGAATCTCTTTGCACTAACTTTGGCAACCTAAATAAAACTTGACATGCAAACTTTGATAAATGAAGTGAGTCTGAAAAGGAACAAGATATGTCTGGGAAAAAGTCATAGGTAGGATAATAAACATATAAAAACGTTTGCACGAAGGTCACACGTCCGATGTAGAGAAGACCGTCTCGTGCACTCTTGTCAGGGCGCATTTAACTGGCGTGAAAAATTGCATCGCCAATAGGTGGCTCTATATTTAGAGTCTGGCTTTCTCTCAGTCCTTCACTCTTGATATTCACATTGTTTTTGATGTTCATCGGCCAGAATGATTGATGGCCTGTGCCACGCCTCCGAGGCCACCTGACAGTCTCATTGTCTGTGTTCCTCCATCAGTCTACCTTTTCTTTGCCTCTTTCTCTCTCTCTTTCCTGCTCAAGACCTGTTTGCATTCAGCCTCAAGGGCACAAAACCCTCATTCAGCTTCTGAATACGCCACAAAGTAACTAAACCACAAGTGACACATTTACTTTAAAGGAAAAATGAATCAAGCGAGTCCTGGCGGAAGAGACGGAGCCCCAGCGGTGAAGCCAAGGATCCCGTTAATGCATGTCTCCTAAACTGAAGCCAGACGCAGAGCAAAGGTCAGATGTGGTTGTATGAATAAATTACAATATTTTAAAAACTACAATAAAAATAAATTACAATAATCATGATATTTTAGACAGAATCCCGCATCTTTATGAAGAGGCTTCTATGCTCTCGAAGTAACTTTTGTTGAGACACTCAGGGCCTTATTTTATTAGTGATGCAGACAGAAAGGCCATGATTGTGTTCACTGTGTAAGCGATATACCAATGTATGTTTCCCAAGACATCAAAGGCTCAGTTATCTCTCTCGGTTCAAATCTATCTGTCCTGGCACAATGCTGCAATAAGAAAGTTAAAATAACCTTGAAAAGAACAGTGTATACTCAAACAGGGCAAACATTCAGAGCAGACAGCTCAGTCAACTCAGGGTGGAACATTCTATTCTACAATGACACAAATCCACTATTTCTTCAGAGCCTGCCTGGATTTTGGGAGGTCAGTCATGGGGATCTGTGTACGTGTGTATATGTGTGGACTTTGAGGGGAGTTACAGAATTCTTCTCCTCAGACTTATCTGAAACCAATCGATTATGAACAACTATGAATCAAAATCAAATTAAAATTCAAGTACGGCTTGAGGTATTTGATTATTATGATACATTTTGGTGAATAACGACTTAAATTTTGGTCCATTCCTAAAAAAATAAACTATTTTGATTTTAGAAGACTTGGGATAGGGCATCGGTTGTGTTGTCATGGTATACTTTTTTGTATGCTTTTTACTTTTTTATATACTTTTGGTATACTTTTTTTTTTTTACTGTTGGATGCACGATTTGGGGGAAAAAATCTAATTGCAATATTTCTGATAAAAATAGAAAAAAAAAAAGAAAAAAAAAACTCCAGGTCAACTTTACTTCTTTTTGAGGCTGCACAATTCGGATTTTTTTTTATTATTATTATTTTATTTAATAAAAGTACAATATTAATATTTATGGCTGTCTTCATTCATTTTCAAACATTAATACCTTTATTTTGGTGGAAAAACAGGGAGACCTTAAAGCTTTTTTTTTTTTTTGTTGACAACCGCTGATTTATAAGTGCTTCTCATTACAGGTTTTGGAAGATGGTTGGCAAATGTTGAGCTCCTCAATCCATTTAATAAGTACAAATTCACTCTGAAACAAGTAATGCGTATATTTAATTGAATCGGAGCTTTCACATTTTTTACAATCCAACTAAGCCATGTCATGATTTCTGTTTTCTTTGTGATTTCTGCAGCCCTAGCTCAGTCACCATTATGCTTTTGTTGTATTGAAAAGAGCAAGCGTGAACATTTCTTAAAACCTTTCCTTTTATATTTGATTGAAGAGAGAAAGTTATATGGGTTTATTTGGAGCAACATCTAAAAAAATCCCAAACTGGATGTTCCACTGAAATCATTTTTAGTTTGCTTTGTAAATATGAAACCGGAAGTGTCGTTATACATTTGTTTGATAACAGTTATTTCATCTGTTCAATTCTATGACCTTGCTGACTGTGGATCAGAGGCCTCGAGAGGAGCAAGAACAGTGTGGAGTGTTTTCTGTGGAGTGTGTTTGAGTTAGTCCAGCAAGTAGTTAAGAGCCCAGACCTCATCCATCAGGCACTGACGGGAGTGCTGAAGTGTGTTAAAGCACAGTACCGCTGTCATTATCTCTTATGATTCCCTCCTGACACTCAACCTATCATGTAAGCTGTCTTCTATCTCCTTTTCTTTGTTCCTCCTTTCTCTTTCTTTCTATATATTCTCTCAATATATTTCAATTTGAGACCAATGCTATATATTTCTCACTTTCTTCTACTTCTTACCCTTCCTATTACAGCTTTAGTCCAAACCAATGTCTCTCTCCTCTCCTTCTCACATTTCATTACACACACACAAACACACACACACAAATGAATCCATCTTTGCAACTCCACAGGGCACTTTTGCCTCCTGCTGAAGTTACTTTGTCTGTTGGATTTTTTTTAGCACAGTCCCCACAGAGCCGTTGATTTACATCGTATGGTTTGAGGCCTCGGAACTCACTCCTGTCACTCAATTATTCACTGTGAAGCTTTCTGTATTCAAATAATTAAACTATACTTTTTTGTGTTTGATAAAGCAGTGATATATTATATTATATTATATCAATTATATTATATTAAATTTCTGGCTTACTATCTTGCTCTACTTTTGCATCCTTGTTAAATAAAAATATGAATTTATTTATTTATAATAATAATAATAATAATAATATAATGTCCCCAAGCTTTTGAATGGTATGAACATCATGAAGCTTGGACTGATACGTATGTTGCTAAATGCTACCAAAACAATTATGCTGCACAGGGATTTGCACTGTTAGTAGAGACATACTTTTATTTACATTAGTTAGTCTGTGTGTTCTTTCCCTGAAACAAAGGGAAAAGTGGGTGTGATGGGTCCATTAAATCATAAACTTAATCAAAATTGTGTTTTCCTTTTGATTACAGGGTGGTGTTTTACTAATTAAAATAATTTAGCATCCTTTTAAAAATCCTTACACAGACCTGAGGAAGTCGAAGTGGAACAAGGCACAAATTAATATTCTTCTTGAATGAATAAACAAACTTTGCGTCATTGTAGTACACCTCTGAACCTGAACGGTGGCCCGACAACCATAAATTTGACTGTAAAATGAGTTGTTTTCTTAGTACCTGGGTAGAAAATAAATAAATTAATATATAAATGAATAAAAACAAGCTGATATTTGTTATGCACGGGGGTCCATGTCTAATTTCCCTCCTGTTTGTCAAATTAAATTTGCAACTTTTTATCGAGACACAATAAATGTTAATGAGGCTCTGGATGTTTGGTACAGGCTTTGTTTATGCTCAGAAGGGATTGAGGGAAATGCTTTATTTAATGAACTGCATTCAAAGAAGCATGTCTTTCATTGTGATGGCCATTTTATAATTTCTTAAATAAGACAAACAGCTGTGGACTATGGCAAAGTCTAAACATCAGTTTAGGTCACATATATGTTTTCTCTACTCTTTACCCTTCAAGCGGCTGCTATTACATCATGTGCGTTTTCTTTCATCACTCTTCTAGTTCTGGTGACAGAGAATTATGGGTAAATGATGAGATATGATGAATGAAGATCCTTTCTCCTCTCCTGTCAGACGATACTGATGGATTGACAAAAGTACGAGACATTCTTTCACTGTGTTGCCCTTTATGCCACTTTCATTTTACTTTTCATTACAGGTGAAATGAGCTCATGCTCACTGAAACACCGACCCAGACACTCGCCACTATTCAATTAAAAGAGAAAATGAATGCAGGCTCCTACCTCTTTGGTTTTTTAACCTTAACCCTGTTTTACTTGGACATAATACAACAGCATCATAATCGATGAAAAGCTCTTCAGCCTTAGGTTTTAAACGGGCCGGGAATTTGCTTCCTTTATACAAATGTAGCATTCAGGCAAATTTACTTTGTATGTGGGCTGGAAGAGCTGAATTCATTGAGTTACCAAGCACTATGTTTCATCACAGCTTCTCTTCCTATGATTTGAATTGTTCTGAAACTGAAAGACTGATGTTAAAGCTGCAGTCCATAGCTAGACAGTGTTCAAAACTATCTGCTTGCCTTAGCTCGATTCAGCTTGTAATGTTTTTAATTCCAGTGGTACTAGTGGATTTCCAAGGGAGATTCGAGCATGTCATTACGTCACATCTGTACACATAAAGAAGAAGACCTCTGCTAGTAGGCTATATTGCATGTGAGGATGTTGAAGGTGGAGATTTATAGCATTTTCTCACAGCACTTGATATAATTAAACGTATTAATTTGATGGCGGATCCAGAAAGGTTCAAATGACAATGACCAGTGACAACATTCACCCGCTGTAAAATGCAAAAGACTTTTTTTCTGGATACAGAAAAAAAGAGACTGCAACCGGCCAATGCGAAAACAAGGATGCATGTCAGAAGGACATTACATGTAGTCACGCAATGCTTGCTTACGTTGTTAACGTTAACAATTTGAGAACAGTATAATGTTTTGCGTGATATGATAAGCGAATGTTAGATTTACTGCAATGTCTGAACCAGAACAAAGGTGGATGTTGTTTACTTGTTTAGATGACATTGTCCAGTGAAAATTCTTTTGTTGGTCATACTTCCAAAAAGAATAATCTGTGATTCTGAATGCCAGTATCCACTGACAGCTGCACACTCTCCTCAAACATTGTGTTCATCCATCCTGTGTCAAGGGTGTTGAACTACAACTCACATAAAGTTGATAATTTCAGGAATGACTGCAATTGCAGATTTGGAACATAGATGGCGATAAAGAGGAAAAACGCCGGACTGCAGCTTCAAGTGAAGTTTTTCTTCTTAGTAGTGAACTTCTGAAATGAGGCAAAATAGCCTCTCAGGGTTTGGGCTTTTATTTAATATTAATTGATTCAAATTTATTTCACTTGGAACATAATTCACCTTACACTGTGAATTATGAAACTAATCATAGTTAAATGATGAAAAAAACTAAACTAAAAAAAAAGTCCCATCATTTACCTTGTTTGAGTTTGTTAAAAACAAACTCACAGCGCACTCACATTACACAGCTTGAAAGAACCATGCATTTTTTTTTAAATATAACTCTGTTTTTGTTTGGCTGATAAAATTAAGTCATGTACACCTAGAATGGCATAATTGTGGGCAGGTAAATTATAAAATAATTTAAATTTTTGGGTGAACTAACCCTTTAAAGTGAGCATGAGAGTGTCAGGTGACCCCTTCCTTCTTTTTATTTCAGGGGATCACCTTAACAGTAAAAAAAAAAAAAGAAAAAAAGAAAAGTAACTTGGAGAGAATACTTTGACCAATCTGACGGATTTGTAAGATAACGGATAAACTGTAGAGCCGTATTATCTACTGTAATTACAAAGATTAAGAACAAAGACTGTAAGAACAAAGATTATTTGTTATTTACTGGCATCAGCTAAACAACATTTAATGAAAATGAGAAAAAAAAAAATACTGACAATACACTAATGTCAAGGTGTCTGGATGGAGGTTTGGTTAAGTGATATTTCCCCACTGGTTGTGCTGTGTAAGTGAGAAAGGAGTTAGAATCTGTTTCAACAGCCCTGAACACGGAGCACTGTGAGATGCTGATCTCATGGAACACCAAAAGGTTCCCAGCAATCTAAAACACACAGACAAAATGCACCGAAGTGAAGATTTGCTCACTGGAGCTTAACCTGGTTGTCAGTCTGATTCTAAGAGACTGAGAACTTGGTCAATCTGCTTTGGTCTCTCTGGGATGGAGAGACAAAAGAATATGCTGTATTGTTGTATCACTGGAGGAATACTTTGACTATAGTGTATCTGTTAATGTCTCTTTCCTCATGCAGCATGGGGACAATGTGGTTGTATCTATTGCTGCTTCCCCCTTCACAGGCTGGAGACTCAGAGAATGTTGTGTCTGTTACTGATTGACTGGATAGACGTCTTCCCTCTATACCAACCCAATCTCACAGCAAGTCATATTACGAATTTTACAAGGTGGCTAATTCATATAAATTCTTACGAATTACCTACCCATGACCCCACCCCTAATTTGATGCTGGCATCAGAGCCAGTCTTTCCTACTGAGGAACAGATATTCCAAAGTCATGCATGCATTATTTTTATGTTGTAGAAAATTAGCTTGAAAGGGAAATATGAATTATAACTTATAATTAATTATACTTATTTGGATCATCTATAATTAGATTTATATATATATATGTGATGCGATCTGGGTAAACCTGTCAGATGTCGTACATTTTCAGTAAAGTCTAAAAATAGATTGACTGTTAGTTTGTCAAATTTGGGTTTTCAATATTTTCTATAACATCTTGTTTATCATCTCTGAACATATCCTAGCGGAAAATTCACTAGATTAGTGCAGAAAAATAGCGATTTATAGTGGCAAGCTTAAAAGATGTATCTTTCTCTTTAAGAGCATGCGCGGAGTGGAGGTGCAAAAAAAAACAAACAAACAAACAAAAAAACAATAGTGTCTTAACACTACAAAGACAGTTTCGCCTATTAAAATAAACCACATAACAAAATAAACGTCCCGTCAGTTCTGTGTAAACTACAACGGCACGCAAGTTTTTATTTATTTATCCAGCGTTATCGTGTGGTGTTATGTGGAGCACAAGAGAACAACAGAGTCTGAAGCTGCTCGTTTAAAAGACCTTGCTTGCCTATCAATCGTCCAATTTCAAAACAGTTTTCACAGAATGAATTTTGAGTTTGTAAGCTTTCGAATGATACCCAATCTATGATGATTACTAAAATATGTGATATACTTCAGATAGCCTAACCACAAATATTGTTACAGACAAACTATAAAATAAATAAAAACAGATTTGGAAAGGGCTTGAACCCAGCTTTAACATGATTGCAAAACATGTAATATGTCAAATTTCACCATGTGGTGGGTTTTCCCAGATCGCATCACACATATATTTATATTTTTATATGTATGTGTGTATGTGTGTATGTGTGTACACACCAGGTCCTTGCGTCCTTGCATTCTTTCTTGTGTGACACACCTGAATGAAACACTCATTATGCGGGTCTTTGTCTTCTCAGTTGAGAACCACCTAATTATCCATGAGGGGGTTGGGCCGTTAACTCCCATTTGTATATTGCCTTTCCAAACCAAAAAAAAAAAAAAATGTTTTTCACAATTTAAAACAATCTATTGTTTTATGTGAATGATTAGGCAGGATGATTTTCAGATAATTTTGAAGTAAAAACTCAAGGTGACAACATCCATTAGTCAAAAGTCTTGTGGATGCATATTTCGTATGTGTTTTGTGGCCTTATTTCATTAACTTTAATTTTTAATTTTTTTCAATAACCATGCATAAAATTCTCTCAAATACAAACATGTACATACATGTTGCTCACATATTATGGTAGCCCTGTTTGTGCTAAATAGAGTGTAATTTCACCATTAATATGCCATTAATATGTTTATAAACAACTGAAAAAAGTACAAATATCAGGGCATGACCAAACATCTTAAGGACCCCAAAAACACCTTAGACCCCAGAGGGTTAATTCACTTCCTTGGTGGTTTCAAGAGAGACCAGGAGGTTGCCGCTTGGTTTTAGTCCACCATGGATAGACAGGACCGGATTTTAATTCAACCGATCTGAATAATTCCATCTCACATCATTTTCATCACATTATAAAAACGCAGTGAAATACAAAAAACAAAAAAAAAAAAAAAAAAAAAAAACATTTTCTATCTGAAACTTTATGCTGGTGTCACAATTGGACAGTGTTATATATATATATATATATATATATATATATATATATATATATATATATATATATATATATATATATATATATATGAAGAGTTCAGATGCAAAAGCCTCTAAGTGCCATTTGAAATTTTCTTCTAGAATGAGCATTTTTATCAAGCTTGTATATTTAAGTTCAGTGATTTCAGTTAAATAGCAATGATAATTACCTAATAATTGTTATTTAAGTGAAATTACTGAACTTAAATATACAAGTTTGATAAAAATCATCATTAAAGAAGAAAATTTGAAATGGCATTTAGAGGCTTTTGCATCTGAACTCTTCATATATATATATATATATATATATATATATATAAACTGTACTGTTGATTATTTTCCCATCTGAATTTGGAGGCTCCACTTCCCATATGTTCTCAGAGCTACATATATACCAGGATTGTTTTCTCTGTGTTATTATTTAGAATGTAACCTGGCAGGGGAAATGAGCATCCAGTAGCCCCCTCACACACACACACACACCAGTGCCAGGGAGGTAGCAGGTGTTGTCATTAACAGTACAGTGGAGTGTTATGATTGCATTTAGTATGGTTGATGTAGGTGGAGGGTAATACAAGTCATTGTGCCCTTAGCTAGTCACCATCTCCCTACAGAGTCCACCGGCATTACCCCAAAACCAGCCTCACTGATGGATGCATGCACTGCATTTACTGGTTATTATAGAGCTTGGATGACTTTGCTCTGACCTTATCCCGCTCTCATGCTCTGTCCATGCTCTAATGCATGGTTTTACTGTGTGCTGAAAATGCTGTCCATCATTAGATTGTCATGAATCTATTTTAATTTGGTGAAGTTTATACCTCCCTATCGACCCCTGAATGACAATATACTGAACTGATCATCTAGCATGAGGGTGAAACTAAAAAATATTTTGTACATCTAGTTTGGCATAAATGTACTCTTAGTAAAATAACTTTCACAGACATTTTTTTTTTACTTTGAATGTTCCATGCTGGCAGAATGACCTGCCTAAGTCTTTAGCCATTTTTAGCTGAAAAGTGTTTAGCCATTTTTAAGAAACTGCTGAAGACACTTTTTTTCATCAACACTATACTCATAATGATAACACGTAAAAAAAAAAAAATAAATAAATAAATAAATAAAACACCTTGCTATATGTACTGTGCTAGACAAATTGGGTCTAGTCACAGTACTTGCATATTGTTGCCCGAATGTTGGTTTATTAGAGGGAATGCATTTGACACGTGACTTTCTCGCGTGACAAACCCCCTCAGCCTGACCGAGTGGCAAAAGATCTGCTGCGTGACTGGATTTAATAGGGGAAAACTGCGGAAATACAACTAAATCGAACAATTTTATCAATTTAAACTAAATGTTGGACTCAATATAGTGTTCCTTACAACTTACTAAAGATCCAGTGATCCATGGATATTGACATGCAGCCGGGAATCGTGTTGCCTGACATTTATGTTTGCCTGATTTCGACACCGGGGAAATAAACCAAAACCTAATCGTAAAGCAAATTTGCCTGTGAACGCTTTATATAAATAGAATATAGGTAGGTCTAAATCCGGGTGATCACTTATATCAGTGTTATATATAGCCTATATATATCATCATATCGTCCAGCCCTAAAACTTTTTCTAATAAAAAAAACCTTTTTTTTAATTAAAAAACATCCAATAAAGCAGAATATGCAATGATAAATATTTAATTGATGAGCGGATCATGTATATAACAATACAAAATATATGGGTATGGTTTTCCAGCTAAATTCAGCATATTGACACAAAATGATAACTGCAAATCCACCTTTCGCTGACTGGAGTCCAGTTGTTTCTGTGAATTGCAGCGATCCATTTGCTCCTCTTTCCATAGCAGTCTGTACAAATATACCTCCGACGTTTTGTCAAATCTAGTTGTAGGCCTACAGTCAATCGCAAAGCTCTTTCCCACTTTATCTGTGTGTGTTGTGTTTGTTTTTCGCGGCATTCACGCTGAACACATACAGCCGCTCAGTCTTTTTGCCACTCACTGTGAGGAACTGCAGGCACTCCGGCCGACGGTGACGTTACGCGCATTCCCTCTATTGGTTGGTTGGTTGTATTGATTATCTTTGAACTATTTTGATGTTTTGTATTGATTTTCTTTTAACTAATAATACATTTACCTGACATAATAAATTGTTATATTTGATTATTCTATCAGACTTTGACTTTATTGTCATTAGAGTTAAAAGGAATAGTCAAACATTCACGTAAATTTAATGATGTCTAGATATCATTGAAAAAACAATTCATTTATGGAGTCAGATCAAATAACGAGTTAATACATATGAAAAATGTATGGCATTTAATCAAAATCCCTTTATCATGAGAAAAGACAGAACACGCGTGAGACCTTCGCCGCTGATCAAATACCGCCATTGGATCGATTTAGTCAGCCTAGACACATTTGCTGAAAGATGTTTAGCTTTCTTCTAGTCTTTGAGCTCATTTATTGTCACATATTTCACAGGACTCTAAAGTGCTCTGCATTACAAATGGCATGCGGTAGGTTAGCCACTGAGCAAGTTACTAAGCCAGAAAAGCCAAACAAATGTACTGTAGCTGACAGCCCATTCTCACCCCCAAGGCGTCACTTAACTGACGCCTTGGGAAGCATTTGGACATGCTTCAATATCTGACGCTTTAGGCGCCCTTTAGCGTCAGTTAGATGTCGCCCTAGGATCGCGTGTACCCTACCCCCACCCCACACCTAAACCTAACCGCGTCCTCTAACTGACGCTTTCCTTTAGCGTCAGTTAGATGACGCCGTAGGATCGCGTCATGTAAGTGACGCTAAAGGGCGCCTAAAACGTCAAATATTGAAGCATGGTCAAAGGTGACGCCTTGGGGTGAGAATGCGTTGTAGCTGATCATGAGATAAGCTCAAAATGTTTTATTTTATAAATCATGCACTATCATGGTAAACGTGTTTTGAGGTCATAATATATATTGTGAAAGGAGACGTGAAAATAAGTCTTTGGTATTCAACAATCATATTTTCTGTGAAAAGAAATACAAGTTGTTAGTGTTTTATTGTCACACATTTCAGCTGGAAACTGCATTGATTTGTAGATATAGGAAGAATAATGTTTTTTGTTTGTTTTTGTTTTTTTTCCATTTCCATTTGAGCCTTTTTGAAATATCTATTTAGTTATGTTTGAATAAATTGATAGCCCTGCAAAAAGAGTGTTGTATCATTGATGGATATGCTGTAAACATCTTTATGTGAATTAGGGGCCTCGGAATTCAGAACATAAACCTAAATACGTGAGTCTGAATAATGAGAATGAAAAGTTTCTTGCCTCTAACTGATTTGCATAGTCAAATATACAGCGTAACTTTTTTTCTTAATCAGTTTTTGTACAAAACGTCTCTCTGTAAGGAGTTATTTACTGCAGGCTTGCATAAACTACAAACAACACCTCGAGTTGTCTAGCAGCTAAATAATAATAATAAAAAAGTTTGACAAGAGCACTAAGACATACAGTATGCAAATAAAGGGCAGTGGGCAGTGATGTTCAGCCGATTATAAATTATGTGTCCCGGTTGCTTGTGATTACAGTGCTTTTCTGAGAGTTCTCCACGAATGAGATTAAGATAAGCTCAGAAGGGATAGAAATATTTGACGGTATTCCAACCATCCTAAAGTTGGAACTGTCTGTGTTTCACCTTTAACCAATAGCTGCTGGTGACCTGCATATGAACTTTGTGGTGTTTAGGAAAGAGTGAAGGGCACAAGGGAATAGTGTGATTGAGTTCTCTGGTGTTTATTCTAACACACTCATGCAGAGAGACTCTAGCTTTGGCATATTCCCTGGAGGCAAAAAAACTGTTCCTTTTTCCTTTCGGCCATATACTGAATGACAGCTTGGAAATAATGATGTGTAAAAAGTATGGCAGACAAACAGGGCACACACACACACAGTCTCTTGTGCATCCACATACACACACTATTTGCATACAGCCAGGCTCCTGTCACTTTCAGACGACCATTATATCGCACCTTTCTCCGCTGCTATATTTGCTCTTTTCTATGCATCTGTTGCAGGTGGGAGTTTGGAGACCATCAGAACAAGAGTCACCTTCAGCAAGCTGTCACCAAAGGACACGCTCATCTCTTTCCTCTTCTCCTCCCTGTCACACCAGAATGTGTTAGCTGAATATCTGTATTAGTCTTAAAGAAGTTGTTTTGGAATTTATTGCATTTGCATAGCCAAGCCTTTAAATAAACTGCAAAGGCTGGTCCACATAGCAGCTTATAGTATATACTTGGATAGGATGAGACTGTTTGATTGTTATGTACAGAAACCATTGATCGCTTAACAGTGTATTGAGACAAAATCATTATGTATATTGGCAATTTTAGCTGTAAGGTACACTTTAGCTTTTCTCTTTTTTTACGCATTCTTATTACATACTGTATATGATATAATGTACTTATTTATGAACTGAATGTAATGTAGAAAATTAAAAAATTAGAAAAGCCTGAATTTATGTCAGGTCACGTCAGTGTTTGTTTGTTTGCTTCATTTTACTGTGGATTTGTTTTTAAACAAGACACAGTTCCACACAGGCTTTTCAGAGAGACTGAAAATAAAAGATGGTGCCAATTAACTTGGATCCAACAGTAGCTATGTTTCCATCCACACGTTTTATCCGAATTAAGTGATATCGAATGAAAAATGCCTTATGGAAATAATAAAATTCGATTGAAGATCGACTCAAATGAAATACGTTCGGTCTCATCGGAGTTTATCTTGATCGATATACTGTACGGCAGGGGTTCTCAACTCCAGTCCTCGCGACCCACTGCTCTGCATATTGTGTATGTCTCCCTTATTCTCCTGATTCAGATCCTCAGCTCGTTAGGATAGACATAGAGCCTAACGAGATGAGGATCTGAATCAGGTGTGTTAAATAAGGGAAACTACACAATTTGCAGAGCAGTGGGTCGCGAGGACTGGAGTTGAGAACCCCTGCTGTACGGCTTATGAATGCTGATGGAAATGTTATTTGTCGAATAAATAATGAATTGCGATTAAGTTTAAGGTCCTTTTGCAACATGCCACAAAACATAGAAAAAGAAGTTTTAGTTCATTTCTGCCCAAGATTTCCGCTCTGTTCGAGCATGGCGGGTGTCAACAAAGACAGATGTAAGTGGACAAAGCAAAAAATAAAACCGAAAGGGTTTCTGTGAAGTGTCTCTGAACCACAATCTCCCTGAACAGTTTGGAGCGCTGTCGTTCCCACAGCACAGGCCGCCTCCGTTGTAGAGGTCTTCACAGTGCACCCGAGACCCGTCGGCCCGGGACCCGACCCGGGACCCGTACGGGTTCGGGTCTATATTTTAAATGATCAGCCGGCCCAGCTAACAAAGTTAGGTTCTGAGAACGTTTTTCTAACGTTCCATTTTGGTTGTGGGAACGTTAATTTAAAATGTTCTAAAAACGTGGAAATGTCCAGTTTGCTTAACGTTGCTGGAACGGTGTCTTAATGTTTGCAGAACGTTGCTGGAACGTTAGCATAATGTTGTTAGAACGTTATCCTAAGGTTAGCATAATGTTGCTGGAACGTTATGAGAACGTTTATCAAACACAAATAACGTGATAAAGACGTTCCGATAACGTTGTTCTAAGAACGTTTTTTATCAATGTAATGAGAACGTTCATCAAATACAAATAACGTGATAAAGACGTTCCAAGAACGTTGTTCTAAGAACGTTTTCTCTCAACGTTACAAGAACGTTAATAACGTTATATGAACGTTCCGAAAACAATATTTTAATAACGTTTTGTCCTAACATTTACACAACTTTTAAAGAACGTTAGTGAATGTTCTGGGAACGTTCCCTGTTAGCTGGGGGGTCCGGGTCGGGTCCGAATCTATTACTTCGGGTCCCGGGTCTGTTTAACATTGTGTGTAATACCAACGCATTCTCATCCTTAAGCATCATATAGAACACGCTGTATGACAAAACGACGAAATACTACTCACATGGCACCCCTTAACGTTAATATAACACGCGCTGAGAACAGGCTGGTAATACACGTGCGATCGGAGTGCAATCTCAAGCGCGTGTCATGTTTCTATGGCAACCAGAGCAGAGCTTCCGCCAAAGCGCGCTTTGCATTTTCTCCAATGTTTATAATAATATAAATGAACCGTCTTGTTTAATCTTAAAGTTTTGGTGGTCAGATTCAGACTCAATGAAGAGCAGAGAGCACATGATCAAGCTGAACAAGCTATTATAGTTCAAAAGGGCAAACAGTTAAAGTTATTATGCGAGTTAACTCCAGTCAGAATGTACATGTGCAAGGCTGCATTTTTCATCCATCACCGTGACATCAAGTGGACTTTTAAAGCTGAAATAATGAGTGGATTAAGCTTGGAAAAACGAGAGAAATAACATGGATTGAGCTTTTTTGTGATTGTAATGCATCACAGTCAGTCAGATAACGTTACAAGGAAGCGAGACGACGACTACTAAAATTAGGTAAGACAAAAAGTTTTATTTTTCGCAACTCATGTGAAATTATAATCGGGTCCAGTCGGGTTTGTGTCTTCCTGCCGGGTTCGGGTCCAGTTTTCAAATAATAGACGGGTCCAGGTCGGGTCCGGGCAGTACATTTATGTAATTTCTCGGGTCTGCACGGGTCCGGGTCCAACTTTTGAAAAGAAAGACGGGTCCGGGTCGGTTCGGTGTAGCACATTACGGGTCTCTTCCGGGTCGGGCATGGATTTTTGGACCCGTGAAGACCTCTACTCCGTTGTCGTCGAGCATCTGCATCATCATAACAATGCGTTGATAGCTATCGTCGTTGTTTTCTTATTATAGGTTGTTATTACATGGCTTGTTTGAATTCTAATGTAGAATGCAGTCTGTTATTTCTTGATAAGAGAACGCTGCTAACACACCGTTGCCATGAAAAACAGAGCATTACCGTGGATGCAGTTCATAGACGGAACACACGATTTTCTTTAGCAGAAGCAATATAATCGTTTTTAAATCAATAAACTCCTTTTTAAATCAATATTTTGTGTCAAATTATTGATTTATTTGGTAGGTAGCCTTGTAATAAGTGGGATAATGTACAGCAAGGCAGTTGATATAGAGAATACAACTCTGTTCACGCTAACAACCGCCTCGCATTATCTTTTACATATGTCGCTATCAGCTGGCACATTAGTACTATTAGCCTACAACTTGTGCAATATCGATCATTTGTTGGTAGATGGTGCGATCCATTTTGTCAAGCAAAAAATTTGTTCGCAAATGTTTGCTTGAATGTTAAACACCTTAAAATGTCTAAAATCAATTCGATATACCAATTTGATCGCAAAACAGCATGTGATGTAATTAGGTACAGGTTTTTATTCGCTTTAAAGCCATTGGATGGAAACACACTTTCACCACCGTTTTTCTAGATTTTTTTTACAGAACTTCTGGAGCTTCCCATCAGGAGGGATCTGTTGTCCCAGGCAGGAGGCTTGATATTTCATCCTCGTCCCGAACTGTGGAACCTGAGGGAGCCCAGCTCATAAGTTCGGGTCTCTCAACCAAGGTTGTGGAGACCATTCTACAATCCAGAGCTCCCTCCACAAGGAAACTGTATGCTTTAAAATGGAGAGTTTTTACTTGGTGCAGTGACGGTCAGTTAAACCCAGTTAACTGCCCGATTGGTACAGTGCTGGAGTTTCTGCAGGATCGGTTTACTGCAGGTCTATCTCCGTCCACGTTAAAGGTTTATGTGGGTGCTTACCACATTCCTTTGGGTGGAATGTCTGTGGGGAAAGACCCGTTTCTTCGTGGCACTTTGAAGCTGAGGCCTGCTGAGCGCACTAGGGCTCCGACTTGGGACCTGGCGATTGTCCTCCAGGGCCTTTCCCAGGCTCCCTTCGAGCCCCTGGAGGAAGTTTCAGCCAGTATTCTCACTCTAAAGACTCTGTTCCTCCTCGCTATTTCATCCCTTAAAAGAATAGGAGACCTTCAGGCTCTGTCGGTTGCACCCTCGTGCTTGTAATTTGCACCTGGTATGGTTAAAGCGTTCCTTCACCCTCGACCAGGTTATGTTCCGAAGGTCCCCATTAATATGGCTCGATCTACTGTATACAGTAGTTCTGCAGGCCTTCTGTCCTCTTCCATTCCAGGATGCAGACCAGTAAAGGCACAATTTGCTCTGCCCAGTTAGGGTGTTAGATGCTTACGCCCACAGAGCTGCCCTGTGGCGTAAATCGAACAGTTGTTTGTATGTTTTGGACCACCTAACAAAAGGTCTCCTGCATCTATTTCATAAGCAAATAATGAGCAAGTGGTCGGTTTAGGCCATTTCACTTGCTTATGAGTCGACCGGACAGCCATGTCCTTTGGCTGTCCAGTCTCATTCTACAGGAGTATGGTGGCCTCTAAGGCCTTATTGTCAGGAGTTCCGCTTCAAGACGTCTGTGATGCGGCAGTCTTCACCTCTCACATTCATTAGGTTTTATGCTCTGACTTGGACTCTAAACCAGGGTCTCGAGTGCTTTTGTCCTAGTGCTGCTCGCCTGATTTCACACTGGACAGGCACTCCTTGCTATGGGGGCGTTGGTATAGACGTTCCATTAGCGTCAAATGATGCAACGCGAGTTCCCTTGAAAGGGAACGCCTCAGTTACAACTGTAACCTCTGTTCCCTGAAGAGGGAACGAGACGTTGCGTCTCCTGCCATATCTCCTGCGTGTCGTAAGCGACTTGTTCAGACCCTACGAAGCTGTCGCGGCTGGGTTTTAACCAGCTTATATAGTTTCCTGGTTCATGATGTCACCCGCTCTGCTGTCCCATCACGCCAATGGACTGATTTTACATGTGCTTCAAGACATCATCACGCGTTGCATTCCCTTAGTGTCAAATGACGCAACGTCTCGTTCCCTCTTCAGGGAACCGAGGTTACAGTCGTAACCGAGGCGTTTGCTACATTTATAAGGGTTAATGCAGTGAATTTTGAGATACGGAAGAAAGCACGTAGAGAATGATGCTTTTATTATTGTTTTAGATCAAAAGACATCCAGAAAACACACACAGACATACAGAAAACACTGAAAAGAATGTGAATAGAGTCTGTGGTTAGAGTTTACTCATTTAAAAAAATTATTTAATTAAGTATAGGGATAGTGTGGTATCCTGAAATGTATGTTATAGTATTTACCAGCAGTTTCTCTCCACACCATAAGAGGTGCAGTTCACCTTCAGGATCATGTGGGGTTCTGGGGGAGAAAAAGCCATGTTTTATGAAAAAGTTATTCTGTCACATGGAAGCTCGGTAAGCTTGAAAGACAATAAAGTGACATTACAGTTACAGTGCGTGACTCAATTCCTATATTACTGCAGATACTACAGATAGTATAGATATCTGGTTAACTATCTACTTGATGGCTCTGGCTCTGACAAATATCTGAACATCGTTATACAGAATAAACAACCAATTAGATTAAAGCTTCTCATCCTGGGAAAGTAGTTTCCTTTTTTGTGTGCAATATACATCAGCTGGTCTGTGGGCGATTTGTTGGCATGGCGCCTTCGGCTGAGACTATAATTTTTCAGCCTATTCTCCTGTGATAATACTGATGACTCACTTTGGTTGGCTTTCGAGTATTCTTTTCTGTGATTGTGTCTTCAGTCATCATTGTAACAAAATACCAGTCACCTTATAAGGTCTCTGTCTCAAAATAATTCCAAATAATGCAAAATAGCTAAAAACACCTCCTGTGTAATGTGGCTGCTTTAATAATGAAGGAGGGATGGATCCAAATGCAGTGTAACAAAACAACAAAGGTAAATCTAAGAAGAAAACAAAATAAATCCAGAAAGAGAACAAGAGATTCCAGACACAGGAGAAAACAGAAATGAAAACAAACCTGCATGAAACATCCATAGAGAACAACACCTGACTAAGGGGCCTTTTACAAAAAATAGTTTTCAACTAAAAATTGAAAACTTTTTTTATTTTGCATTTTAGCTGTTCATTTACACAACAGTGTTATTTGGGGGGCTGAAAACACAGAGTGATTTTTTTTGGCAGCAAGTTTTTGGTTGTTCGATTAACATTAAAAAAAAAAAACAGATAGCAGCAGGAATATTAGGCTGTTATCACTTTAAGACATGCATATTTCCAATATAAAGACACTGTTACAACAGGTTCAAACATACTCTGTTTGCAGTCTGTGTGTATGCAGAACATATATGGTGGAGAAGGAGAACATGCTCATTGTGCTTTCATGTATGTTGCGTTTGCAGTGTGCAACTGATCATGTAGTATACCACATACAACATTTTGTTACAAGTAGTTACTGACATTTTTTCAGCATTGTGAGTCTCACTGTATACACAGTACAGTTATACAATCTTTCATGGACAAAAAAAAAATATGCAAACAACATGTTATGCAATTAATTATTTTTATACACATTTATTTATTAATTTGTGCAAGTGGCAAAACATGTTCAAATCACAAATATTTTAAATTAAAACTTACAACTGATAAAAACAGCTGACTCTCATGCCTTTTATTTTTTTTTTTGTAACTTTTTATACAAGAAATCAAATAACTTTTTTTTTACACCTTCACGAATCACAACAGTGGCGGAGCTTGGGATGGGATTTGAATTGTTGCCTGCCTACCCAAACAAATGCTGGTTATTTTTCAAATATATGTATAAAACAATTATAATACATATCTTATTGCACTGTAAAGTCTTTATTTAGTTAAAAGAATGATTAAATGCAAGTTTACTTAGTTTACATAGTAAATTGCAGATGATTTCCTAGTTTCCCCTCTCCCTGGGTACATAATGCTTGTCAAAATGAAACGTTAAATATGATTCGCCCGTTTATGTTAGTACCGTCCACAATGGTATCTGATGAGGCAAGGTTGTAAAACTTGTAATAATAAGAATTGTGCATTTGTGGAGCTCAATTTGAAAATGGAGAAGCAAATATCAAACACTTTAAACAGCCTAATTTGGAAATTTAGGGGAATTACAGAAAACAGGAGAGAAGTTACAATAAAGCATGTGGCTTGACTTTGAGAAATTGTACAGTTAGATTGTGATAAGGACAAATGGCCATCATGGCTTATATTTTGTAGGTAAGCTTGATAAGCAATTGGTGGCTGATGAAATGAGTGTCACACTAAACCTACTCTCAACTGTCATGAAAAGAGATTTGTCCAACGGCTCTCAAAGGATTGATCTTACTCCAATAGCATGTGTGATATTTAAAGTTGCAGCAACACCTCAAGTTGTCAACACCACAGGCTGCTAAATATGTTAAGGCACAGAAAACTCTGCCACTTTGACAAGAGTGCTGGGAAATATGCAAATATCAGCTCTATGGGAAGTGATGTTCAGCCAATTATAAATCATGTGTCAGTTGCTTATGCTTCCTGTGAATACCTAGGGTTGTCCAGGGTGGGTTTAAATAAGCTCAGCAGATATAAAAATATCCCATGATATTTTATGTGATGGACACAGATTGACCAAAGACCCTAAAATAATTTATTTCACTTCTAATGACAGTCTAACTGCCTGTCTTGACTATGGTAGAAACTTCACTTGATATTTACTGCAGCTCATTTCATATTACTGTTATGTCTTTGGCACACTTGTCTTGTTTTGGTGCACTTTTCCATAGGATTAGTGCTTGTCTAATGTTAGCCAAGGGTATGATCTTTGTCTAAAATTTTAGTGAATACCCTTATAATAAGCGTTACATTCATGTCAGATTAGGATGTGTAAAAGAAGTTAAACAAGCCGTAACCATTAGTAAAAGTCTCAATTTTCGTTTTTGATGCACTGTAACTGAAAATTGGGGTCTTAGGGTCCTGGTGTTAAAGCAGTCTTTTGTTTCTGTGAGTCTTTTGTGAGAAAGGGTACATTCTTCATCCTACCTCTTTGTCAAATGCCCATCAGAATAATAATAATAATAATATCTTCCAGCCCATTCTCACCCCCAAGGCATCACTTAACTGACGCCTTGGGAAGCATTTGGACATGCTTCAATATCTGACGCTTTAGGCGCCCTTTAGCGTCAGTTAGATGACGCCCTAGAATCGCGTGTACCCTACCCCCACCCCACACCTAAACCTAACCGCGTCCTCTAACTGACGCTTTCCTTTAGCGTCAGTTAGATGACGCCGTAGGATCGCGTCATGTAAGTGACGCTAAAGGGCGCCTAAAACGTCAAATATTGAAGCATGGTCAAAGGTGACGCCTTGGGGTGAGAATGCGTTGTATCTTCAGGCAAGTCATTCGTTATGGTGCTACAAGACGATAAAACACTCATTCTGGTAAACTGAAGAGAAACTAATAGAGGCTCACATTTTGATGGACAATATGTGGACATCTTTGGAGACTTAAGTCACATACTGTAAAGATTTATGGTTTTCCTTGAATTGTATAAAATATATCAAACCATGTTTGCAAATAAATTATACTAGAGCTTTTTTTATTTGTTTTTCTTTCTTTATTTATTTTTCCCTGAACCATTTTGTAACCTAACCACATTTATAGTTCATCACTTTAACTTTAAGCATGTTGCACAAAGTTCCACAACCAGAACATGTCCAAATACTTCTTGTTTTTATTTTGACCAATAAACCGATTGTCCTTCATTTGTCAATTCTAATAATAGCAAACTTATTTGTATTGAGTTTGTTTTTCTTCCCCATTTTATAAATAAAAAAATGTTATATAATGCAAAGACAAGTGTTGCGATGTAATGAAAATCTTCATCTGCTGCAAATGTTGGAGATACAGATATTCAATACATCGCAACACTTATTGAATGAATGTCTTTACATTACATAACATTTTTTTATTTATATAAAAAAAAACCTCAAATGGAATTCATCAAAACATATGTTGATCATATGTAGTCTTTTCCCAGCCTTTTGCTTAAAGGGATAGTTCACTTTGAAATTAATTTTTGATATTTTTTTAGCTTACCGCAAGGGCATCCAAGATGTAGGTGTCTTTGTTTCTGCAGTATTTTCAATTTTGACATTTTTCAGTCAAACCGTTGTTGTCTATTAGTCATGCCCTGGAGGCTAAGGGGGTCCACTAAAAGCATGCACAGAGAAGTCAAAATTAAACATGATTTAATGACTTGTAAATGTAAGTTTGACATTGATGGCCTAAGACACGAAACGAGCGGTTTGTGTGAGAAAACGAACAGTATTTATATCCTTTTTACCTCGTGTAATCATAGCCTTGACAAAATGATCTGACTGCACAGGCGCTTCGGTCTGCGCATCCGCCGGAAGTGATCGCTTACGCACCTACGTCACTCTTTGTTTATACAGAGATTTCGGAAGTTTTACCTTTCACTAAACATATTTAGATACACGGGAAACCGCAATGGAAGACGATTTCGGTATATCTAAATATGTTTAGTAAAAGGTAAAACTTCCGAAATCTCAGTGTAAATATTGAGTAACGTCACAAGCAAGCGATCATTTCCGCCGTAACATTGAACTGATTCAGTTCGGTTCAGTTGGACATTGAACAACTGATTCAGATCACTTGGACATCACATGATTACACAAGGTAAAAACGATATAAATACTGTTTGTTTTCTCACAAAAAAACACTCGTTTCGTGTCTTAGGCCATCAATGTGTACTTACATTTACGAGTCATTAAATCATGTTTAATTTTGACATGTCTGTGCATGCTTTTTGGTGGACCCCGTTAGCCTCCAATGTATGACTGATAGACAACAACGGTTTGACTGAAAAATGTCAAAATTAAAAATACTGTGGAAACAAAGACACCTACATCTTGGATGCCCTTGAGGTAAGCTAAAACATATCAAAAATGAATTTCAAAGTGAACTATCCCTTTAAAATGTAAGAATAAAATGAGGGGGGCGGTTGGTAGGTAGGGGTCATTTATTTTATCATCATTTGGGTGGTTATCTTAGGTGGCATCAACCTTTGTGGAGGAGACACAATCTCTCTGGAGTGCTGGGTCCTGTATGGAACAGAAGCTCTGCAAATATTGAAAAATAAATAAATAAAAGAACTTTATTATTTTTTTACTTTATTCTATCTGTGGTGAGTCTATTTGGGGAATAAGAGTTCTGTGAATGATATGAGGATTGAGGTAGACGATCTGATGAAAAATGAGTTACAGTGATGGTCAACTGAAGTGCAATCTTAGCTTGGCCTACCTTTGGCTTTATAATCCCAGGCCATTTTTCTGTTTCATCAAAGGCTACGCTCTCCCTCTGATCCTTCACTGTCAAAGATGACATGCACTGGACAGCCTAATCATTTCTTCATCTCCAAAAATATGGAGAGCCATCGTTGATCGGCTGAAAGATAATATCAACCCTCCCGTGGACACAGTATCTGGCTTTGACCAGTCAGAGTGAATCAACTGTGGAATCAATTTCCAGGTGACTGTTGTCTGAGATTTGAAGACTTCCTCACTATACAAAGGCTACTTGTTAACGTGGAATTGGCGTTATGGCGGAATTATAGTTTAGAGAAAGATCAATCTTTTTTTTTTTCTTTTAGGAGATTTGCTATTATTAATAATTTTAATTTGTTCATTTTAATTTTGAGTTTGGAACAACCATACAACGCTTATAAATGGACTTCGAAGCAGCTCATTATTGTCTGTGGTGGTAAGTGATTTTGACTTTAGTGAATACTGGTCTCTGCCCCAGAGTTTTCTGAAAATAATGGTAATATGGATATTGTAATGGTAATTCAAGCTACAATACCTAAGATTCAGATGCCGCTAGAGGGCGTTAGATTCAAAACAACAACGGCTTTGCTTGATGACGACATGGAGGATCGCGGAATGATGGGAACTGTTGTTTTCAACTCCACCGTGGATAAGTCAGTCAGACAGGAATCGAAAATTAGTTGTAATGGATGAGGTAATGTTCGATTTAATGTTGCGTTTAATGACATGCTTGTTTTTCCTTAAGATCATGTGTGTGTGTGTGTGTTAGTAAGTGTGCCATGTTGCTAAATATCCAGCAAGTTTTTAAGAATTTTGAGAGTCTTAAATTCTATTGAAGTTCCGAGCCTGTTGATCACCAACTAGTATTGAAATCATCACAGATCCATTGATTTTGGTTGGATATATATGAAGAGTTCAGATGCAAAAGCCTCTAAGTGCCATTTGAAATTTTCTTCTTTAATGATGATTTTTATCAAGCTTGTGTATTTAAGTTCAGTAATTTCACTTAAATGACAATTAATAGGTAATCTTCATTGCCATTTAAGTGAAATTACGGAACTTAAATATACAGGCTTGATAAAAATGATCATTTTAGAAGAAAATTTCAAATGGCACTTAGAGGCTTTTGCATCTAAACTCTTCATATATATATATATATTTTTTTTTTCCCCTGTGGAATGAGTATAGTGTTTGGTGAAAAGAATGGCATATTGACTGATGTCATAACTTAGGGGAATAGTTGATTGCCAATGAAGTAAAGATGAAAATAGTGGAAATAAGTGAGAAAACGCCTGTTTTTTGTGCATTAAATTGATGCGAAATCATGTAGAAATGTATTTTAAGAGTTATTTTTTCAGTGGATGTTGTCAGCACATGTTTTCTGTGCATCTGGAATACATTTATTGAGAACCTACCCACTAAGGATTTGCTGAAAAAAATAATTTTTCACATTTTTCTGATGAAAAATAGAGGGTGCATACACTAAAATTGCCACAATTTTCTTTCATAATATTTCTGGCAGAGCAGATCCTCCAATTATTTTTTGTTATGGTCAAAATTAACAGAAAAAAATACAAATAAAAAAGTATAGCAGACCATGTCAGGTTCAACCCATTTTTGAGACTTTGGCTCCCCGAATATTGTGTGAATTGTGCGCTAACATTCAAAAATATGCAATAAGAAAATCAAAACCAAAAATCAAATCCACCATGACTGTGTATCAAGGTTAGTTCAAAACAAGTTCTAAAATGTCATGGAGCGACTCCACAAAATCCAAAGTCTTGACTTTAATAACACATGTATATTCATGTAAATACTTTTAAATTATATAGTATATACATATAATAAATATAATGTGGTTGTAATACTTTTAAAACCACATTATATTGTTTTAGAGTCATTACATATAAACCTTTGTTGAAAAAAAAATGCCAACCAACAAAAAAAAAAAAACTTTTTTTAAAAGGTTATTTTTGTATTTATGATAGACACCTTAAAACAATGAGGACATGTCTTCTTAACCTTTAAAAATGTTCATTGTTCTTCATAAGTCAGTACTTTTCCAGTTTTTCTAGCTTTAATGATACTGTGTCTAAAGGGCTAGAACAGAACAGCATCTCCAGTTGACTTGCTATTATAGATAGGGAGACAGGTCGATGCTTTTTATTTTAGTTTTACAACATTCTGTGGTGTCAAACTCTCTGGCTTCAAAGCCTGTTAAAGTTAAAATGACACATCTGGAGAGAGAAGAGGACATAAATATTCGATGAAATACCCATAGGGAAGGATGAGAGTGAGTGAGTGAGAGAGATAGGGAGAGACAGAAAAAGAGAAAAGAACTTGGTAGGGAAAGAAAGGGATGGGGGGCGGGTATGGTTGTGCTTTTCTCTTGTGTTATAATATAGAAGAAAGTTCCAGACTGCGTCAAAAGGCCAGTCTTTGTCCATTTTGAAACTTTGCATATTTTTGCCTGTACCTAAACTATGCAAGAAAGTTTGAAGAGAAGTATAAAATTGTTGTTTTGAGTCAGATCTTTTCTTGAACTTGTTCACAAAACTGGTTAGTTCATGACTAACTAAACGTAAATTGAGCAATGAGCAGTTTCGTAATGAGCAGATACATCAACTTAACAACTTGTTAAAAATATGAATAACTGTACAGCAGTTTTTTTTTAAAAGCCTTATGTAGTAGTAGTAGTAGTAGTTTCAGTTTGATCCATATAAAGAAAGTCAATGGGGTTCAGTGTTTTTTGGATACCACTGACTTTCAGATTGACAAACATGAAAAAAAAAACCCCTCAAAAATACAAGTGGTTCGTGGGTCACTAACTAACAGACTTTAGTTTGGACAAGTCTGTCTCATAATGAGCAAAGTAAATGACTTCCCAGCTCATTAAAGATGTGAAAAATTGTACAGTGCAAAAGAAGGTACATTTTAAAAAGTGCTTTGTGTGTGTGTGTGTGTGTGTGTTTTGTTTTTTTTGGTCCAAATATAAAGAAAGTCAATGGGGTCATGTATAAATGTCAGTGTCAATACCCCTGACTTCAATTGAATTGACATAAAAGGTAAACATTCTTAGTTAGGAACAGGTTTTGAGTTTGGAATGACATGAGGGTGAATAAATGAAGAAAACCATTTTATTTGTGAATTATCCTTCCCACATAGCAAACAGATCCGGAACGGATCTGCCGCGGAGGTAAGAACAAGGTCCGGAACGGAGTCCACTTGCACAGCGCAACGGATCCGGAACAGATCCGGATTGCGGATCCAGACTAGATCCGCGGCAGACCCTATCCGGATCCGATCTGGACCCGTTCATTTCGGTCTGAAAACCTTTCAGATCACTCATTCAAAACTAGTAATCTGGCCAAAACTACAAAAATATTTCAAATCTATTGGTGGGCCAACATTAGATAGACTGCCCACTAAACAACATGATGTCCAAAAGATGTCTTTTCAACGTCTTTGTCACAAAAGTCGGATGCTGAAAAGACGTCCACTGAGGAGCCAGAATTAAAGTTTTTATGACGTGTTTTTTTGACGTGTTCTGCACGTCTGATATAGACGTTCATCGAACCTTCGTACAAGTTTTAAAAACTAGGTCAAATGTGGCCATTGTGTTTAAAACTCATGTTTATATCGATGTCATTTCCTTACATTGTTTAGATGAGGTTTAGATGTTGATATGTTTCATTTTAAGTCACCATTGTGGTGATGAGTGTTTGCTTTAGTTGGGCTCTTGGTCTCAATTCTTCTTACTTTAACTTTTCTTTGGTTGTTGTAACTGTGTGTCTATATAACACTATTGTTGTTGCACAGAAAGCCAAGAAAAAGTAAAAACGACCGTCACCGGCTCCTTGTTGATGACAAAAACACAAAGCGAGTTTTTAATGATGTGTGTAGACTTTTGTCCTTATATCTGCTGTTTATAACCACCTATTAACTGTGTTATTTGGACCAGTACCATTAAAATTATCGCTTATTTGAAGGTCAATAAAAATCATGTGTACTCAATGTTTTGAGCAAATATATCACATAGTCACACACAGACATCATGATTTTGCATATGATTCTCAACAACGGTGACAATCAAAACAAAAAAGCTTGGGAATCAAGGATGTTTTGTACTTTGAAAACTACCCATCATGGATTGCAGCATGAAGCTTTTTTTATTGTCACCGTTCTTGTGATACATACGCAAAATCTTGATGTCTGTGTGTGACTATAAGGTAAATTTTCTAATAACATTGTTTAAACAAGCTTTTTTTTATTCACCTTCAAATAAGTGCTAATTTTAATGGTATTCAAATAACACAATTCCACAAGATAGGTGGTTATAAATGGCAGAAATAAAGACTAAAGTCTAAACATAACATCAAATGGTCATTTTGTGACTTAGCAATCATCATATATATTGTACATTAATTAACTACTATTATATTATACATCATCTACGTGCTTGTTTGTAAAAGGTTTGTGAATTCGTTTGTTAAAAGTTTGTGAATTTGGGTATTCAATACGGTGACAATTCACGTGACTAAAGAACGAAGGGAAGGACTCAAACCCGAAGACTCAAATGAACTAATCATTCCTCTTTCCGGTGGTCTGAAATTAGACTCTATGGGACTGACAGGAAGAACGAAAGACTCGGACCCGCCGAACCCGAACTCGAGAGATGAACTAATCATTTCTCTTTCCGGTACTGACAGCATAGGCTCTATGGGACTGACAGGAAGAACGAAAGACTCGGACTCGCCCCGAACCCGAACTCGAGACTCGAGAGATAAACTAATCATTTCTGTTTCCAGTACAGATTCAGAATCCATATGTTGCGCAATGCGCATGCGCGGGTAACACAACATGAACGAATCACTCCCTGAGACAACTCGATAGTCCCGAGTCATATTAAAGATTCGTTCAAAATGAACGAATCGTTCATGAACGACACATCACTACAACAAGCTGATGCCAGCATCCCACTTTTTCTTGGCTTTCTGTGCAACAACAATAGTGTTATACAATCACACAGTTACAACAACCAAAGTAAAGTTAAAGTAAGATGAATTGGGACCAAGAGCCCAACTAAAGCAAACACTCATCACCACAATGGTGACTTAAAATGAAACATAACGTCTAAACCTCATCTAAACAATGTAAGGAAATGACATTGATTTAAACATGAGTTTTAAACTCAATGGCCAACATTTGACCTAGTTTTTAAACGTGTACGAAGGTTTGATGAACGTCTATATCGGACGTGCAGAACACGTCAAAAAAACATGTCATAAAAACTTTAATTCTGGCTCCTCAGTGGACGTCTTTTCAGCATCCGACTTTTGTGACAAAGACGTTGAAATGACATCTTTTGGACATCATGTTGTTTAGTGGGCAGTCTATCTAATGTTGGCCCACCAATAGATTTGAAATATTTTTGTAGTTTTGGCCAGATTACTAGTTTTGAATGAGTGATCTGAAAGGTTTTCAGACCGAAATGAACGGGTCCAGATCGGATCCGGATAGGGTCTGCCGCGGATCTAGTCTGGATCCGCAATCCGGATCTGTTCCGGATCCGTTGCGCTGTGCAAGTGGACTCCGTTCCGGACCTTGTTCTTACCTCCGCGGCAGATCCGTTCCGGATCTGTTTGCTATGTGGGTTGTTAACAAAAATTAAATATTTGCGAAGTGTTTTATTTTTATTTTTTATCTTTTTGTAACTAATATGTCCAACTTATTAGTGGGGCTTAATATGGATGTGTGAATTTCAAGAGAGACCACACCTGATTTTTCATTGTCTAAAATTACCATATTATATGCTTTTAGCTTAGCAAACAATTGCTGTTATTAAAGAGCATGAAAACAGACCTTTTCAGTATAAATGACTCATCCATCTAGAACAAATGGATTTTTAAAGGTTTATTATCTTAAATTAGGATTAACCTCTATCTCTGCGTTAAATTAGCTGTTTTTTTTTCACGGCTTATTTTCTTCATGAGTCCCAATCAAAAGCTCATCCAACTTCAAATGAAGTTGTGTTTTAATCAGAACTATGCCATATTGGCAGGGTCTCCATGGGAGGATGCTGTTGGTTCAAGCAAAGGTCACTATTTTGGAGGATCAAAGGCTTCTAGCTCAAGCTCTTTCACTTTTATTCTCTCTCCCTCTCTCGCTCCGATACCTCACTCCCCTTCTCTTCCTCTCTCTTTGATCTCTCCTCTCATTTTTAGAGAGCAGAGACAGTGGTCCCTCCCGGCTGTTCCTCTTCTCTTTAAAGCATTCACAGTAGCTATACTTGATATCCTCATAAAGCACGACACCACATATGCACACACACGCACACACACACACACACACACACGCACAGACTCGTGTCAGCCTCTCATGGGTTGGTTGTGTGGCTGTGTGGGTGTTGAGCCGGCGGTTTGAAATGCCAGAGCTGGGGGAGGAACAGGGGAATGTTGCCGGAGAGCTAATTGTAGCTGTAAGTTGTAACACACTGGGATGCACAATGGGTGCCAATGATTAACATAGAATATCATTGCCACTTGACTTCTCTGGGAAATTTCATATAGATTTAGGTATAAAATAACCTATAGCCATTACATGCCAAGCTATACCCTAGTTTGTGCAAAAACAACAAAAAAAAGATTATTGTCACGGTTTATGAATTCACTGTTTCCTTCTTGTTTCGTGTTTCTGTTGTTATCCGTGTGGGTGTGTGCGAGTGGGCGTTACCACTCCATTCAGTTGATCAGCACTCCAGCTGATCACACTCTACTCACCTGCAGCCAATTCACTATATAATCTCACCGTTTTCTCTTCTCCTTGTCATATCGTTGTGTGAATTCCCTCATTTGCATTGGTCCTGATCCTGTTGGCGTTTCAGGTTGTCTCTTGTTTCTGTCTTTGTTCTATTGGATTACTCCCGGCATTGGATTACTTCAACACTCATCACACTCCACCTCACCAACACTCTTCAACCGGACGCCTGATCATCTTGTCCCAGCGTCACCAGTTGTGTGTGTTTTTTCTGACCTGGAGTGTTCTTCAAATAAACAGTGTTTACTTGCATCCATGCTTCCGTGTGTTTTCCTGTGACAATTATAGTCTCTAGCGGTTGTTTAATTGATTATTTATTATTAAAAGGGATCTTATGTCATTTATAGTATGCACTGTTATTTTATACATTTATTTCCTATTTTTATCTATAAAAACATACAATATAATTAAATTAATTCATGATGACTTGAATGCACCTCTTCTTTGGTGAATGTTTTCAATCTCTTAAAGGTCCCCTGACATGAAATTTTCACTTTCTTTTTTCTTTTTTTATTTAATTATTATGAGTTCCCCTATATAGCATGTATATGGTCTACATTAATATCCAGCCATGATTTAAAACTTAAAAAGATCTAAAGCTCTAAAAGGTTGAAACTAAGTGTTTCGCAGCAGTGTCATCTACTCTGCTCCTGCCGGATCGAAAACTTAAAATCTTACCAAAAAGACAAAAACAAACAAAAAAAATTGTTTTGGAAGATTGAAAAATAAGATTTGCAAGCTTGCAAAATGTAAACATTTTTTTTTAAAAAAAATTTCTACAAACATTGTGAAGAGCTGCAACATTTTTTTATGATGCTGCGCAAACAATTTTTCAGTTTCGAAAGTGTCACTCTTCTCCCAGTGTATAGTTTGTTTCCCAGGTTTGATACCTTGTAAATGGTGATCTGAAAACTGGTGTGCGAATAGGTGAAAAAAAGTTTTGAAACTCTGAAAACGTCTCAGGTTACGTATGTAACCCTGGTTCCCTGAGAGGGAACGAGAGCTGCGTTGTCAAACGCGATGGGAACGCTCTGCGTGATTGCGTCGTGAAGCGTCTGTACAATCAGTCCAATGAGAGAGTAGGACGTCTGGTGACGTCATTGACCAGGAAACTATATAGCAGCACCCTTGAGATCAGACCGCGACAGCTTCTAGAAAGGCCTGAAGCAAGTCGATCAGGGCATGCAGGAAGTATGGCAGGCGAACACAGCTCTCGTTCCCTCTCAGGGAACCAGGGTACATACGTAACCTGAGACGTTCCCTTTCAAGGGAACTTCGAGCTGCGTTGTCAAACGCGATGGGAACCCCATACCCACTATGCCATGCTGAGAAATGCCCGTTCTGTGTGAAGTCGAATGTGCACACTAAGAAGAGAGCAACCTAGCCCCGGGAGTGGAGAGGTCTAGGTCAACCTGAGATGTGAACGTAGGCATTGGATGCCAACGTTCACAGAGCTGCCCTGTGGCGTAAGTCAGAGCAATTATTCGTCTGCTTTGGTTCAACTAAGAAAGGTTGCCCGGCATCAAGACAAGTAATGAGCAAGTGGATAGTTGAGGCTATCTCTATTGCATATAATGCGGTCGGACGTCCCTCACTTATGGAGGTCCATGCCCATTCTACAAGGAGTATAGCTGCCTCTAACACCGTGTCCTAACTACACGCGACGCAATAAAATTCCAGCGACAGCAAGTGTGTCTGTCCACACTAGACGCGACGCGACTGTGAGACGCCACGCATTCAGAACAGCGTGTGAGCAGCAGAGTCTCTCTGTGAAAGCACACTGTTGGCCCGCACTCGCATTGGAAATGGGTGAGGACATAATCAAATCAAGAAATAACATTATTAAAAATCTAAACATTAACAAAATATACCCATTGACTAATTTTGTTATGAAGTACAGTTGTATGTTTGCATAGAATTCATTTTGAACGCTATATGACATGCTTTCAAAATCTGAGGTAAATTATCCGTTATCTTGTGGCACAGTGAGATATTTTTAACTAAAAATAAATAATGTGTACTCATAACGAAGGGCTTGTCTGGGACTCAAATGAAGGGCTGAGCCTCGTTGAGAGGTGGGAGTGGACCTGCCCCGGCAAATTCTGGGGCATGTCCCAGGCTCGCTGAAGGCCTGTTGCTGCAGCTTCATGGGCAAAGCGAGCCGGATCTTGTGTGTGAGGATGGCCATGGTGTCTGGGGAGGCGGCTTTTGGACCCTGTAGGCTTTGCTCTACCTGTGAGCTGCCGTGTTAGGAGTTGGTGTGGACTTTGGAGAGAGATTGTCTGACTTTAAGGTAACGTACAGATCACATAGTTCCCCTTTGTTATTTTTTTTTCCGTGAAGCTTGAACCGGATCAACCAGTGCTTGCCTCAATCCTTCTACGGTCCGATTCCCAATAGGTGTGATCATCTGAGTGGTAGGCGGAGGCAGGGGAGGACGATAAAAGTCTTGCTAGGGGCAGCGAAGACTGGCCTTGACATCTTGACGAGCATAGGGCTGTTCTGGTAGGTCAGGTGCGATGTCTGGCGTAGGAGAAATAGTCCTGGGGCCGGTTTTCTGACGATTCATGCTACCCAGATAAAGAACTTTGGTGTGACATGGTGGCAAAACAGTTAGCCAAGATGGTGAAAAACTGTCGAGGAACATTGGTGATTCAAATGGGTATATAGATAGGTCTCCAACTCAAGCTGATTGGATAGACATGTTGATTCCTGATTGTCAACAGCTGGTTGGAATGATGTGATAATTGGATCAATTATTTCAACGTGCTCCTCCCGAACTTTGTTTACAAAACATCATTTTAAAAATATGAAACATCATTGATTTTTATTGGCATTTAACAGAGACAGGGTTGTGTCATTTTATTATATGTATTTATAAGTATATCAAATTAACAACCCTGTCTCTTTTTGTTAAATCTCAGTTTTAATGATCAATAATATCTAGCCTAAAAGATATAGAAGCTACAATGAGAAATAAGGCAACCAATTCAAATATAAGTAAGTTAAGCTCTCTAATAGGCTACAAAGTTAAAGTTAAATAGCCTAAAAATATAAAGTTATGAAACTTCACTTTGCCCTCAGCCAAAACGATTTTTGCCACCCCCAGCCGACCATCGCCTACATTGATGCTTCTGGCCTAAAAGCCTTAACAAACTTTTTTTTTTTTTTTTTTTTTTTTTTTTTTTTTTTTTATTGAACACACTTATTTACAAAAAAAAAGCAATTTATAAAATCTCTCGTTGGGAGACTCATGTGCATAACATAAACAGTTACATTGAACAAAATTCAATAAACAAAATAAAAACAAATAAATTAAATCAATTAAGCAAAGGCATTTCAGTCCATAAGGCACGTCAAAGTTATTCACAGATATATTATCCTCAGTCTTCATATAATCATAAAATAAAGTTACATGGAAGCTTTACAAATTATAATGACAAATATTTTGAGACATCTTCACATAGAGAGTAATTTTTCTCACTGGAGTCTTTTAGAAGTTTCAAAGAAACAAAGTATTCCCTCAGTTCAATTTTAAACACTATTAAAGCCTTAACAAACCGCTACACCCCCAGCCGCCAATCAATTGTCATCACAGCAACATTTTATTAGCTGGGAATAGATCTAAATACTTAAAAAAGTTCTCAAGATTCATTAATCTTGATGGATGTAATAGTAAAAATGTATAATAGCTTTATAATACGAGCGCCTTCATTGCTTATAATAAATATAAAATAAGAAAGATTTATCACATGCACACACCAGTTATGTTTAGACTACTTAATCCTATTGTATTTGTTATTTCCCCAGTTGTAGCCTGGTTTCATTGAGTGATAAATGAGAGGAATTGGAATTGGACTTCTTAGCTAATCAAACGATCTAATAACTCTCACTGTTGTAACGTAACGTCTGTGTAACGGCGACCATCAGTAAACATTATGGATACAAACAATATTTTATACTTTTTTTAAGCCACACTGTGGAACTTTTCAACCTTTATAATCTATTACCAAAACCCATTGAGATGGTACATCAACTTACAATAGGTTGAATGACACGTCTGCCGTAGTGTTTGTATCGCTTTTACTAGCACTTTACTAGTAACTTCGGGTTTCGGGTAGGATCCCGAGCACAAAAAGAACTACAAAATTGGACCGCTTTATGGCTTATGTCACTTCCCCCACCACCCACAACTTCCTCAGATTCTAACTTTAGTTTGATTGCTGTCTGTATATTTTCGTCATGGCCGAACAACAGCTACAAGGACGAAGGCAACGGTTTTAGGCAACGGGAAACTAAAAAAAAGAAAAGCGGAGTGACAAATTAAAAGCCAGGACGAGGATTAACATTGGTCCAGCTTTCGCTTCGCTCACTGGTATGAACTAAAAGAGGAAGGGTGCTCGACCGATGCTGATGCTTGCCTGCACACAAATGCCGTTTCCAAGGTAACCCAGATAAATTCATATAAGCAGTGTAGTATTTTCTGGTATTCCGGCCACAGCCGATGGTGTTATGAGTGTAATAAAATGCCCACAGCCCAGTGTTCATTTCTACACACAAACACAGCCCGCCTCAGTGCAGGGCTTGCACAAATAAAATCGACTCATGTCAAATGTAATGGTAGCCTACATTAAATGTAGTGAACGTGCCCACGACAAACACTACACACCACATGTCCCACGGTTTCTGTAAAAATAAACCAAAACACTTACAGTCAGCTCAGGCCGACGGTGTTTTCAGTGCAGTGAATGTGCCCGCTGTCCCGGGCCCACATTCACTCACAGACATGATAAGCCCCACAGGGGGGCTTATCATGTCACCCCACTCGCTCTCTCTCAGCAGACTGCTATAAGGGAATCGAGCACAGCAAGGCTGCCCGGCCTGCCTCAAACACTGCAAGCACACACAATCTAAAGACACGGGAGGTTGACTGTTTGACTTACAGTTTCTGACAGTGCTGTGGAGCTTGTGGCCTCTAGGGACGCTAGACGTGAAAGTTACAGGTCGAGCGCCACTAGTGGCCAAAAGTTCCACAGTGTGGCTTTAAGCGGTTCCTGTCTTTACTAAAATCTAAATTAGATAATCAAAGGGAATGGGAGTGCTCTTACAAATCAGAAGGGAGCGATTTTACCGATGATTTTAAGTTAAAACTACACCTGGTTGAAACTCACTTCACCTTCAGAGGCTCTGGGGCAGCTCAGTCTCTCCAGTCGGGTTGCAGGGCCTTCACACCACAGCAGACTCACTGTGTGTGCGTGAGCCAGACTTAGCGAACCCTGCTCTGCTGCACATTTGAATCAGGGGGAGGGGGTAATAATGCAGTTAAAATTCAAAATGAACCTTGAGAGAGACACCAAGATATCAAATCAAACAAATCTTAAACACATTGAAAGCTCAATAAAACTAATACTTGCACATTTGGTTATCTTGTGTTGCTGAATAAGGAAGGTGCATGGGTGTTCCTTCAGAGTGTCACACATTCTCCATAGTTCTTCTGGGGCAAATGGAGGTGCGGCGAATTTCAAGGTCCCTTGAAGGTGAAGTTACTCAAAGAAAAATAATTCAGGATAAGTTTATTTCACTCATCCGTGGAACTTAACAAAGAAGAATACGAAGACAAACAAAACAAAATAAAATGGACTAAAGAGAAGATCTTGAAGAGAGGAGTTGAAGAAGGAGAGGAACTGGCACATCCTCTTGAGGACAATTAGAGTTCACACCTCATTTGGGGTGAATGACCAATCACCGAGAATTTTGAGAGGGAAAAGTCTTCCTTTGTCCCGTCAAAGCCACTCATCTGCATAGTTTATGGCCTTGTTAAAAGATGCAATTTCTAACCAGAAAGCTGTTGCACATAGAATCATACATTTTGCTGTAATTTCTTGTATGTGTCTAACTAAGTGAGACAGAGAGGATTAAAGTCCCCGTGAACCGGAAGTTGCAAACGATTTTTCTCCCGTGCTGTGACGTATTTCCAAGTGAAACGGAATATTGAACAGAGGGCAGGGTTTTACTCTAGCGCTCCTCCTCTCCATCTCTCGCTCATAGCAAACTAACGGTTTGAGGGGAGTGGTTAAGCGTTTCCCCACCCAAACTGTGAAACCTACGTCATCAACCGTTCCAGACCGGAAGTAACTTTTCAGATTTTGATTAAAGATTACCAAGGTAAAACATTTTTTTAATATATATTTACTTGCACGGATTAATTGTTCACCACAAGACTAGTAATATGCGCTAACAAAGTAAATAGGTTCAATTTTGATTTCACGGGGACTTTAAAACAATGCCAAGAAGACATACACACATAATAGGAATTAAGACAGTGGCCCTTATTTATCATTCTTGCATAGAAATGGGTGTATATGTTGGTAAGATTATGCTTATATATTCAAGTCTCCGCTTCCCCCAAGCCCTCATTTTATGCCATGGACACATGGTTAGACGGCAAAGAAAAAAAACTTCTCCGACGTGGAGCCGAAATGGCCTATCACAATGGATCTTTTACAGCACATGTTTTGAAACAATTAGCATTTAATTTCGAATCACATCACATGTATTGGAGTGTACAATAGTCATGATGATGATGATGATGATGATGTAATGTGGAGTACCATTCATTCATATTAATAATTGCATGACAATTTGTAATATTTAGGGGGCTGGAAGGTCTGCAAGGTCTCTCGCTCGCTTACCTCTCTGCCGTGCACGTGTGCAGTTTGGAGCACAATATCTCACTCGCATGAATCATGAGTGGCTCAACAGGTAGATATACAGATAAACTCATCTTTCAGGCATGTTCATGTTGCAAAAAAATAAACACTGAAGTTCATAATTCATTTGTTGTTGTTTTTTACAGTGGGTCATAATGTGTCATATCTTTTTGTTTGTCAGTGGGTTTTGTGGTGTTTGGAATTGTTTTTTCTGCGCATTACCACACTAACTCAAAATGTATGTACATGTACATCATCTCCTGAGCTGGAGTAGGATTTGAGCGTGCCGTACGCCAACGTCCATATTGATAAATCTCAAAGTCACCATGGTTTTGGGGGTACGCCAGGTGTGCACTGGAAATTTCGTGTACGCAATTTTGATAAATGAGGGCCAGTATATTTAAAATAATTGTTTAATGGCATCTGTTTATGAATGAAGGCCATTATCACTGATATACTTCTCCATTCAGCTAGGCTCATCATCCATAACTCCATCAAGGCCAGCTAGGAACCTTGGGGTTGTAATTGATGATCAATTTAACTTCACAGACCACATTGCTAGAACTGCCCAGTCTAGCAGATTTGTCTTGCACAACATAGGAAGATCAGGCCCTTCCTAACAGATCATGCTACACAACTCATTGTCCAAGCGCTTGTTCTATCCAGACTGGACTATTGGAATGCTCTCCTGGCTGGTCTTCGAGCTTGCTCTGTCAAACCTCTACAACTAATCCAGAATGCTGCAGAGTGGTCTTTAATGAGCCGAAGAAAGCACACATCACTCCTCTCCACACAAAATTGCGCTAGTTGCCAGCTGCCGCTCGCAATTCAAGTCATTGGCGTTTGCCAACAGAACAACCACTCGCACTGCTCCCTCTTACTTAAGCTCACTACTTCAGATTTATGTAACATCCAGAAACTTGTGCTCTGCTGGCGAATGTTGTCTTGTGGTACCATCTCAAAGAGACACAAAATCTCTTTCTCTGACCTTTACCATGACTGTTCCCTGTTGGTGAAATGATGGAATGATCTGCCAAACTCAACCACAGCTACTGAGTCAGTATCCACTTTCAAGAAACTGCTGAAGACGTATCTTCTTCGACAGCACTTGATCCAGTAATACTAACACTTTCTCTATTCTATTCTATTCTAGTCTATTCATAAATATAAATTAAATATAGATTAATCCTAGTTAAAAGCTACAAGCTTTATTGGATTCACCTTGATGCTGTCCAGATACGCTACAGTGTTCATAGTTATTCTTGTTAATTTAGCGCACACCTGTTCCCTGTTCTGTTAATTAGCCTCCCTTGTTTATTTAAGCCTTGAGTTTTTGCAGTTCTTTGTTTGCAATTTTTGTTGATGTGGAGTTTGTATCTCCAGGGATCCATATTAAACTTATTCTAGTATTTTCCTGTTCGTTTGTGCATACTGCTAGTGATGGGAAACTGAGGCTTTCTGAAGCATTTGAGGCTTTCATCAAATTGTGGCGAAAAAGGTTCATTACTCGAAGCTTTTAACACAATGTGCATGAGGAATATCGAATCGGTTACCTAACGTAACCTCGGTTCTCTCTAGATGAGGGAACGAGTATTGCGTAAGCTAGCTTACGCTACGGGAAAGATTCATCTTTGCTGAGAAGTTGAAGCCAAAAAATTATTCCATAATTTTGTAATCATTGTCAACGCAGTCTCTTCTGAGGCAGACCATGAGCGGGCTAGCTAGCGGCTCATTGGTTCGCTCAGAGAGAATGCACGAACCTATGGGAGAGCGGCGCTGAGTCCGCGGCCAATGAGCGGACGGCGCTCGCTTACTGCGTCACAGCCCGCCAAAAGGGGCGTGGCTACAGTGTATAAAGGTCGCTCTCCCAGCTCGTTCGTTGATTCTGTAGCATGAAGCGAAACGCTGGTGGCGCAAGCACGGCCGGGAACGCAATACTCGTTCCCTCATCTAGAGAGAACCGAGGTTACGTTAGGTAACCGATTCGTTCTCTTACGAGAGGTTCTCTCGTATTGCGTAAGCTAGCTTACGCTACGGGAACACCTGGTCAACGCCGTGCGCGCTAAGTAACCACTAAGCATCCCAGGGGAACACCGGGGGAATCTATAAGTGGATGAAGATAATACGGCGGCCAGATAGCGGCCGTTACTATCTAGTGCAAAAACGCCCAAGGCGGCCGGCGAAGGCGGGCCGTGATGTGAAGGCTAATGCATAAGCACATAGGGGAACACAAGGGGTGAAACGGTTGTGATGGAACTCCCGATAGTGCGGCTTCTATAGGAGGGCTGTGAGTACTAGACAGCCAGAATTTTAGCCTGTAAGGCTGGAACTTCCAAGTTGTAAAATCTGACAAAGGTGGAGGGGGAAGCCCATCCCGCAGCCACACAAATGTCGTGGATGGAAATCCCGCAGGACCATGCCCACGATGAGGCCATGCCTCTGGTGGAATGAGCCCTGATGCCCAGAGGGCAAGGCAGGTCTTTAGCGGCATAAGCAGAGGCAATCGCGTCTACTATCCACCTGGATAGGGTCTGTTTCGAGGCGGCTAGTCCCTTGGTGCGGCCACCGAACGACACAAACAGCTGCTCCGAGCGTCTGAACGCGGCCACGCGTGTAGTGTACACTCTGATAGCCCGAACCGGGCAGAGGCGGTGAGCGTCACGTTCGCTATCGGATGCCGGCAGCGCCGATAGAGAGATCACTTGCGCCCTGAAAGGGGTACCAATCGCTTTTGGAACATAACCGTGTCTAGGCTTTAGAATGACTATGGAGTCACTCGGTCCAAACTCTAGGCACGCGGCGCTCGAAGACAGCGCGTGAATGTCCCCCACACGTTTTACTGAGGCGAGAGCCGTCAGAAGAACGGTTTTTAACGAGAGGTATTTTAGCTCCACGGACTCAAGTGGTTCAAACGGTGGGGCTTTCAGAGCTTCTAGAACTATAGAAAGATCCCAGACCGGCACCGTAGGGGGGCGAGGGGGGTTCATCCTTCTGGCTCCCCTGAGGAAGCGGATGATAAGCTCGTCTTTGCCCAGAGACTGGGCGCGCCGGGGTTCAGCGAACGCCGCGACGGCTGCCACGTAAACCTTAAGAGTGGATGGGGACCTGCCCTTATCCAGCATCTCCTGAAGGAACACTAGCAAAGACGAAACCTCGCACGTCCGTGGGTCCCAATTCTTGTCGGTGCACCATTTGGAGAACACAGACCATTTTGCAGCATAGAGCTTTCTGGTAGAATCCGCTCTGGCGTGTTTGATCGTGTTCAAAACCCCTTCTGGCAATTCGACGCGTAGTCGTTGGTCACCCATGCATGAAGCGCCCAGCGCTGTGGATGGGGATGCCAGATCGAGCCGCGGGCTTGAGTGAGGAGATCTGCTCTGATTGGAATGGGCCACGGGGCTGTCTGTGACAGCCGCGTTAGCTCCGGGAACCAAATCTGATTCTCCCAGCGCGGGGCTATGAGGAGCACCGAGTGGCGTGAGTCCCTGATTCTCTGAATGACCTGCGGTAGCAGAGAAATCGGGGGAAAAGCATAGAGCGGGCGGCGGGGCCAATCCTGGGCTAGCGCGTCCTCGCTCTTTGAAAAGAATATTGGGCAGTGAGCGTTCTCTTCTGACGCGAAAAGATCTATCTCCGCTCTGCCGAATAGGCGCCACAGTGTTTGGACTGTTTGAGTGTGCAGGGACCATTCTCCGGGGGAGACCAGGTTCCTGGACAGCCTGTCTGGACCGTCGTTCAGATGGCCCGGCACGTGCGTCGCTCTGAGCGAAAGCAGGTGACTCTGGGACCACAATAGGATGCGGCGTGTCAGATGAAAGAGATTCTTGGATCTGACGCCGCCCTGACGGTTGATGTATGATACCACGGCCATATTGTCGGAGCGAATCAGGACGTGGTGACCGTTTATGCGCGGGAGGAAGCACAGCAGCGCGTTCTCGACCGCGATCATTTCCAGACAGTTTATGTGTAAGGAACTCTCGTGGCTCGACCACTGGCCGGCGGCCGGTGAGCCCTCGCAAACCGCTCCCCAACCCGAGTTGGATGCGTCTGTCGAGATGACTTTCCGGCGAGAGAATGTTCCCATAGTAACGCCCCTCTGAAACCACTCGCTTGCTGCCCATGGCTGCAGTGCAGTGATACAAGTCTGAGTAATCCCGATCATCTGGCGGCCCGTCGTCCACTCGTGGTGGGATACGCGGCTCTTTAACCAGAATTGAAGGGGGCGCATGTGCAGGAGACCCAGCTGTAGCGCAGCGGAGGCTGAAGCCATATGACCCAGCATCCTCTGAAGCGATTTCAGGGATGTAAGGGTACCCATCTGAAACGAGGCGGCTAGGCGCTGAACACGGCGCGCGCGCTGTGTGGATAAGCGAGCCGTCATCGTGATAGAGTTCAAATCTATTCCGAGGAACGAAATAGTTTGACTGGGCTGGAGAGAGCTCTTTGTCCAGTTGACAGAGAGTCCCAGCGCTTCCAGATGGTTGAGGAGAACTGTGCGGTGCGACAGCAGCTCCGTCTGGGAATCTGCTAGAATCAGCCAGTCGTCCAGATAATTCAGTATGCGCAGCCCCTGACTTCGCAGGGGGGCGAGCGCTGTATCCATGCACTTCGTGAACGTACGGGGTGCTAAGGATAGGCCGAACGGGAGAACGGCATACTGGTAAACTTGGCCCTCGAAGGCGAAACGTAGGAATGGCCTGTGATGAGGGTTTATCTGGATCTGAAAATAGGCGTCTTTCAGGTCTAGAGAGATGAACCAGTCCCCCTGGCGGACGTGCGCGAGGAGTTTCCTGACTGTGAGCATTTTGAACGGTCTCTTCATGAGCGCTTTGTTCAAAGCCCTGAGATCTAAGATCGGCCTGAGGCCGCCGTCTTTCTTGGGGACCAGAAAATAACGGCCGTAAAACCCCGACTCGGTCATAGATGGCGGGACTCTCTCTATAGCGCCCTTCTGCAGTAGCTTGGCTATTTCTAAGCGAAGCGTGTTCATAGCAGCCGGGCTGACAGTGGATTCGAGCCGCACGCGCGAGCGTGGCGGGCGGCGACGAAACTGTAATCGATAACCATTCTTTATTATGCTTAAAACCCACGGGGAGATGCCGGGGATGGCTTCCCACGCTTTGTAGCATACGGCTAGTGGTTGAATGGCGATTTCGCCCTGATTGCTGCACATTGCGGGCTGGACACTGGGTGTGGGCTCGCTTATAATGTGGAAGGCAACGGGACTTACACTCAGAGAGGAGTTTAAGGGCCTTGAGACAGAGCGGGCAGAGGGGGGACACGCGCACGGGCTCGTGGGCGTGCTTAAGTTCTCTGCTGCTGGAGCGGAAAGTGCACGCTCCGTGAGAATGGGCTCTGCGAGAGACCCTGGGCATAAAGTGCTTGTGTGTGTACGTGAGCACATGGTTGTGGGCACATTTTTTACACTTGAGGCTTTTATGCTCTTTTTGTGAACTCTCTGGGTAGCCGTGAAAACGGCTTTTAGTCGCTCGCAAGCGGGCAGGGAAACCGGCTTGTTTGTGGCGGTAAACACTACTGTAGTCAGCGGTGAGACGGGGACTAACAGTGGGCGAAGCTTTGACGGCGGTCCGGCCGCAGCGGGAGAAAACCGTCTTTTTCTCAGCTGTGCTAGGCAGACTTCTGTTGATCAGGCTTCAGCGTGATCTTGGGTCGAGGCCCCCGGGGCGGAGGCTGTCTGCGGCGGCTGTCTGAGCGAGAGCGAGGGCGGCCGCCCTGTCTACGCTGGGGCTGCTGAGCTTGCTGAGGCGGGCGCTGCTGTGTGGTTCTGGCAGGCGGCTCGTGAGAACGGCCCGTCGAAGAACTCGAGCGGCGGGGCAGGAACAAGTTCATGGCCTGAGTCGCTTTTTGAACTTCGGAGAAGCGGTCAACGATGCCCGTGACGGCGGATCCGAAGAGCCCGGTGGGGGAAATAGGCGCGTTGAGGAACGCGGCACGTTCTGACTCTCCCATGTCGGTCAGCGTGAGCCATAAGTGTCTCTCGGCGACACAGAGGGCGGCCATGCATCTCCCTAGAGCTTGTGCGGCGGCTTTAGTGGCGCGAAGGGAAAGATCCGTAGCGCTTCTTAGATCCGAAAGGACGAGCGGTTGCCTCCCGCTGCTCGCCATTTCACACAAGATGTCGCTCTGGAGCACCTGGAGGACAGACATCGAATGCAGCGCTGAAGCGGCCTGACCGGCGGCGGAATAGGCGCGGGCATGAAAGTTGGAGGTCGCTCTGCACGCTTTTGAGGGAAGCGTATGAGCAGACCGCCATCTAGCAGAGGGCGGGCAGAGATGAGCGGCGACCGAGTCCTCGACGGGCGGCATGGCAGTATAACCCTTCTCGGCAGCTCCGTCCACTGATGCGCAGCGAAGCGGACACATCAGAGCGATTACGAGCCGAGAGAGGAGCATTCCAGGACTTCGTGAGCTCGCTGTGAAGCTCAGGCAGGAAGGGTGCAGCCCGGCTGCAAGCGGGGGCCGGGCGCCGGTGCAGGAACTTTCCATCCATGCGGTTCGGTGGTTGCTCAGGGGGAGGAGACCACTCGAGACCCAGGCGGCTAACGGCCTGAGAAAGGAGGCGCGTTAGTTCCTCCTCGATGCCGGCGCGGGTCCCCGCAGACTCTCTAGTCGATGAGCCGATCGACGACCAATCCTCGCTGTCCGAAGCGTGCAGCGAACAAGAGTCCTTCTCATCCGCGGTGTCCTCGGAGGCGACAGAGCGGCCACTCGGCGGCAACTGTAAGTCCGGCAGGGGCGGAGAGGGAGAGCGGTCGGTGGGCGGCGGCGGCGGCCCACATGGATCCGCAGAGGGCTCCGGCGGCCTCTGGGAGCGGCGTTTCTTCTTCCGCGGCGAAGTTAGAGGCGGCGCTGGAGCGGTTTTGACCGCCTGTAGTCGAGCCCGCAGGGTTGACAGCGGCAGGTCCTCGCAGTGGTCGCATCCTCCGTTGGCGAGGGCGAGTTCTGCGTGTTCCACTCCGAGGCAGAGAGCGCAGATGGGGTGGCGGTCTCCATCCTCGAGCGGAGAGCGGCAAGAGCCGCAGGAATTACGAGGCATCTTTAAAAAGACGCTCGTGCTCTTTTAGCAGGAATAATAAGAAAGGATACGCGTCGGATGGCGCTAGCTTGCTGGGCGGCTGAAGGTGGCAGACGGCCGGCTTCCTCAGACTCCGGAGCTCGCTAGACGGTGCCTTCTCAACGACGGCGGCTTCTTCCCAGAACAGCGGATGCGTGTAGCTCGCTGAATGAACAAGAATCAACGAACGAGCTGGGAGAGCGACCTTTATACACTGTAGCCACGCCCCTTTTGGCGGGCTGTGACGCAGTAAGCGAGCGCCGTCCGCTCATTGGCCGCGGACTCAGCGCCGCTCTCCCATAGGTTCGTGCATTCTCTCTGAGCGAACCAATGAGCCGCTAGCTAGCCCGCTCATGGTCTGCCTCAGAAGAGACTGCGTTGACAATGATTACAAAATTATGGAATAATTTTTTGGCTTCAACTTCTCAGCAAAGATGAATCTTTCCCGTAGCGTAAGCTAGCTTACGCAATACGAGAGAACCTCTCGTAAGAGAACTGGTGGTCAGACTAGTTTTCTCCAGCATACCTAACAAATCAATCAATTCCTTTAATATTTTATGCAGGTCTGGCTAAATACATTTAAAATGAAATGCTTATACACACAATGACTTGAATACACATCTGCTTTGAACATGTTTTTTAATTTCTGAATTAAAAAATCCGTTTTTAATGTAAATGTCAGAGATGCAACCTTGATTTCACAGTGAGGGGGTAAAAGCCTCATTAACATAATTATTCAATATAAAAACTAAAAGTAGTTTGGCATAATCTATTATAGGCATTGGCTCTTCAGGATCGTTTAAAAAATCCATGTATAACACTTTCTGTAGATTTTGTCCTAAACGTGTGCGTATGAAAAAGTTTTCTTTTCTATGGAAATGTATAAAACCATGCCAGAAACCTGCACAAAATTCCCTTTATAAAACCCAGTCAGCGTAACATTGTGCGTACATCTCCACCCCGTCTCATCACAGAAATAACTATACTTACAATGACTAGTTTTACTATGCATAACATCGTCTGCATATCATTTTCCATCCACTTGATACCATGTTTAACAATGGTACAAGACATGAGGAAAATATGAGATACATTTCTAAAATCATTCAGTATCATTGTCTTGTTTTAGAGCGTCATAGAGCAGGTCCTTCATTGTATGTCAATATAATGCTAAGCCATCAGCAGACGAAGTCAAGTGCGCATCATTGATAATTTTTTGCGCAAAAATATTAACTCATTACATAGAGTTATAGTTATTTAGAACTCACTAGTTAAAGGGCACCTATTATGGAAAATTCACTTTTACGTTTGAACATAAATGTGTGTTGTCAGTGTGTGAGCAAAACCACCCTAGAATGATAAAAATCCACCCAGTGTTTTTTTTTACAATCTCAAGAAATCATATGCACTGTCTCAGAACGAGCTGTTCTAAGATTCAGCGCTTTTTGACGTAGAATTGAGCAAGGGGTTTGATTGACAGTGGGGTTGTGGCATAGACCCAGCCCTCGGTGATCTGTACACCATCCTCGATTGTTTCAACGACAGCTGGTAATGTCTGTGGAAACATAAGTGTTCTGTCGTGGGTTAATCCTGTTGTTGTGGCTCAAAAGTTAATCCTCAAGTGTGGATTGTCATTTACTGTCTGCGATCCACCGTCACCTCCAGTAACAGTAAGTGTATTTTATAATTTTTGAGCAAATAGTCGTTTCAGTCGATGTCAGCCAATTCAACAACAAATGCGTCTAAAGTTGTTGTCGTCGTAGGATGTCGGTGTATATAATTTAAACCTTGTTTGTATAGTGTGTAACCACACGTATATATATATATATATATATATATATTTAAAGATATTGTATTAAAAACTGCATATATGTTGTTGTTCTGTAAGTTTGCCATCTTTTCACATTTGCCACAGAAGCATCTGTATGATAAGTAATGTAAACATGACGCAACAGCTCCCTCGCATAAATGTAATTTCGCTTGTATGTAGCAAACTTGATCACAGTATGTGTATGTAGTTTCAAAAAATTGCGCCAGCGTTAGTGTTTGTGTGTGTGTGTGTGTGTGTTGCACATGCATAATTGCAAAGGGGACATGATTACAACTCTATAAGTACATAAATGTATCAAATAACCATACCGAGACGTACTGGTCCATTTTCATTTATGTTTATATATGTCTCTTTGTACTATTTATTGTATTCCGATTCAAACATAAGCTGAATAACATTCAAAACAGCTGTTTCTCTCACTCTCTCAGCCCTTCTGCTTACCGACTGCCATATATATCAAGTTACGCCCTCATCCAAAGGCAGGGCGGGGATATGCAGCTCATTTGCATTTAAGGTCGTATACACCAAAACAGCTCTTTTTTAAACAGGCCCCAAAAATGACATTTTCAAATGGTTATAATAAATTAACTGTACACTAACACAAATACATTCTGGGGACACCCGAGACCAATATTACATCTTGTAAAAAGGGACATAATAGGTGTCCTTTAAAACATAAAAACATAGCATTTCACAGGAAAAGAATTCAAAAGCATCACATCCACTACAAATATTTCTATTTCAATTTCATATATATAAAAAACGTACTTCTAGAAAATGATTTCATGAAATTCAATGAAACTCTTTTAATGAGAGTGGCATATTTAATCTAAATATGTTGGCTGAACAGAGTTTAAATCGTTCATTTTACTACAGTCACTCCAGTAAAAGAGGTCTATATCCTTTTGGTGTACACATATTTAAACAGTTTATTTTTATAAATAACGGCATGTGCATGGAAAATTGCCTATGCACATTTCAATGGCGTATGCAATTATTTATTTATTTATTTATTTATTTATGTGCGTAGGCAACATTTAAAATTGAGGCTCCAGGTAAACTGAAACAGGTTGGAAATAACAGTTGCAGGTAAGTGGGTCCCCAGGAGAAGGGCTGAAGACCTAGATGTGTTCTCCAGTGGAGACTATGTCACAAGAGTCAATTTCTTAGCTATTTTACTCTATATGACAGTGAAACTACTTAATTTCACCAAGAGAAGGTAATCAAAATAAAACAAGGTTCAGTTACCAGGCAAAGGGAACAATAATCACCATAATGGTGACTTAAAATGAAATAACTATTTTCAATATTAACCCACAAAGCACCACAAAATATTATGTATTGTACTTTAACAGGAAATGTCCTAGCCTTCATTGACTTCATAGTAAAGTTCAGTATATTATTACAAATAATTGCTGTTAAATCTTGTTTAACCTTGGAAATATCTTACACTGCACCAAATGCACTTACAAACTTGCATTTTTGATCAGAATATATAAAATAAACACTGTTATGCTGGTAAATTTTAATCCCTACGACATGCACATGTACACACATTCACAGTTTTTTACTCAGCCAACAGCATGAGAAAGACGAAATACAAAAAAATCCTCTGACAGAACATTCTGAGGCACCCTTGCATAGAAACTATCCCATGGGAGTCACTGACAAGAAAGGATCTCTGTAAAAGTTCCTATCTTTCTCATTGTATGGGTTATGAGCTCTAAAAAAGCAATCATCTGACACCACCAGCCAGCCATGATGCCTAACATATTGTGACTGACATTCCGGCGAAAACCTTTCAGTTCACTATCTGTTCACCTGCATGACCTTGACCATCCTCCAAGTTATGTATTCAATTATCACAAGGGCAGAAGAAGCTCTGGTTTTCCTCTTGGCTGTTTAGGATTAAGTGGTTCCTCTGTATATCTTGAAGTGTCAAACATTTTTTTTTTCCAGTTTTGTGATAGATCTGTTTTCCACTCAGGTGAATGGCAGGGAAGTTTGCTAATTAGCAAAAAGACGATGGCAATTCATCAAAGGGGTTGGAACTGAACAGTTGGGAAACATGACAAGCTGCTGTCAAAGAAAACAGTGGGTGGCCAGATTGAATAAAATGTGAATGCTATATTGTGCCGGTTATTTTTTGCACTCCGCTGAAATAAAATGTTCTCTCATAATCTGAGGCAGTGAACTTTGCAAGGACAGAGCGAAGAAAACATTGAGCATGGAGTTGTGAGATAGCTGGCTAGATAGAGAGATAGGGATTAATGCAGTTCTTATATAACTCACCCATGGGTTTGTAATATACTGGAGGCCTTAAAGTCTCCCCAGTATTGGTGCAGCAAAACCTTTTTTTAAAAAGCCTCTGTAAATGTTGACAGCACTTCCCTGTTGGACTATAGTGAAGTCTTTATACAACCTAAGAAGACTCAGATAACCTCTACTGTCGTTTTAAGAGCATACGATTGCACTTTACTATGCAAAGGTCACTTTATTTATTCATTTCTTCACTTCTATTTAAGGCAAAAAAGAACGAGGAAGTGCCATAAACTAAATGGAGAACTTCAGGCTTTGGGCTCTTAGAAGCAAACGAAAATAAACAAAAGACGTATTAAATTAATATTTTACAGATTATTATTTTTTTTTTAAAGCAATGCTATTCTTATCAACACATTTAGTGTCTTAATGGCGCAGTGCATCTAATTGTTTTAAAATTAAAAATGAATTGGACCAATGATTCAGATTTTTTTTTATTTTTGAGTACTATATTTGCATAGATATATTTATCCATCCAAATGAATCCAATGTTGAATCACAAGCTTATGAATAGTTATTCCCCTGCAGGAGTAATTCTCACTCCAAACTAAACTCAAAAGTTGGCTGCCCTGTTTGAAGTAAGTTTTAGTTTTAGGTTTCCTTAACAACTTTTACTAAAGTCACTGCATAAGTTAAAGTTAGATCATTTGCTCCAACAGACGTTTCATCAAATAAAAGAAGTATGATTTCGGACCTTTCTGCCATCGAAGAGTGGGTCAACATGAATTCTACAGTATGGAAAAGCTTTCATTCACTCTCAGGAATCAAAGAGACATGTTTTACAAAATGTGGTCAAAGTGGTCTGAGTATGTCAAGCCCATAAGATCGGAATTTGTATGAGTGTTCCAGTTTTAAATGAAAGAAAAACTTTTCTGTACGGATGCTCTTCCATTGTTCATATTAAAAAAAAAGACAAAGAAAAAGTAAGATTTCAAGTAGCCTAAGAGCATTCATGTGCAGTAACATTGTCTTAAGTTACAATATAAGATTCAATTCATAAGATTCATTCAGGCTTTTTTATTCATTCATGGGGGCAGTTGTGGCCTAATGGCTATGGACTTGTTACCCGAAGGGCGCGGGTTTGATTCCTTTACCAACAAAAAACGACTGAGGCCCTTGAGAAAGGCACCTAACCCCCAATTGCATTTTCATCAGATAAAATTAAGTAAAACTGACTAAAAAAAAAGACTAAAAGTACAAATGAATCAGTTTGGAAGGCCAAGATAATTAACAATTTTAATGACCTACATAGTTGTGAGAGATTAACTCAGCCTTTTCAATGTAACCTTAAGGATGTCATCAAGTATTCAAAGCGTATGAATGCAGGGATATGTGAGTCATCTGGCTTTCTCTCCTCACTCGCTCTCTGTCGTTCTCTATCTCTTGCAGCTGTACTCTGAGGGCTCAGTGCTAAGCCAGTCAATTGTGTTTTGATGTTCCTGTGAAGCTTACAGCTGCACTTAGCACTCAGGAGCCATAACATACATTAGCCTTCCCCATATCCCTCCCCTGCTTCTCCTCCTCTCTTTCTCTCTCTCTCTCTCTTTTTCTCTCTCTCCATTTCTCCTCTCCTCCATCCTCCTGTAATCTCGACTGCTTTCCACTCAATCGCCCATATTGCCTAGTGTGCGAGTCACGGATGTGCACCCATGGCCGTCAGCTCCCGAGGTCAGCCGCCAGTGAGCGCGTCACGCGTAATTACCGTTATTTATGGACCTCTCGAGCCCCGCCACACTCTTCTGTCACCGCGTTTGTTTTCAGAGCCACCGCTACGGTGTCAGACGCCTACCTGCATATGACGAGCCACAAAGAGAGCGAGTGTGTGTCCATCATGTCACTCTTGCACAGTATTTTGCCTCTCTTAGTATGAATTATGAGACCGAGCATGTATAGTCATGTTCTCAAGAGTCTTGTCATTTGCTGGTGGTGACAAATGCTAAATCTTAAACTTTTAAATGTCCTATCAAGCTTGAATGAAGTTTATGTGATGGTGAACAACTGCTCAGGCCATGGGTAAAGACTCCCGATAATTACCCCGTTAGCTGATTATGAGGGTGCAATGTAATATATACCTTCATCTTTCATCTTTCTGGTTCTGTCCTAAATTGTATAGTCTCTTGAGCAGGTACTCCTTTTGAATAAAGCCTTATGTATACTTTGGTTTAGCGTACACGCACAATCGAACACTGCATAATAAATAAACTGCATCTGAAATTGCATATAGTAGGTAATACATTTGGTTTGAAACTTACTTGTAGTATAGTATGAAAGTATAGTATGAATGTGTGTATGAAAGAAATTTGTTACTGTCATTTAACCTATAGCACAGTTGCTTCACTACCATTCGCTATACCTCATGGTATAGTAATGTGTCTGTTGGATGCACACTTCAGAATCTCACCAAAAATATTAGGTTACTACTGTTTTATAAATACTAATAATTTGGACATACTAATCAACTTTTTTTCATCTACTATATATATTATGCAAGTACTCATATTTGGGCGCTGGGTTAGCTTTTTAAACTATACTCCATTTGATAGTGACACACATACACAGTAGAAAGAGTCTTGTCCAGTATCTGTTCCATTTCCATCTAAATGTTATGAGCAATAAAAATATATATTTTTTATCACATCAATGCGGGTGTCTAGTGTTGTTGCTGTCTTAGCTTGTTGTTGCTCTTGTTCTTCTGTTACATGTGTACTCTGTTGAGGATGAGATTTATGTCATGTGCATTGAAGACCATTAAAAAAGTAAATTTAGTACCATATACAATTGTAGGGAAGCTGCATGCATTCAGATGCAGCCTCTTGCTGCATCCCAATTCACCTGCTTATACTATGTCCTAAAAGCATGTCATCTTTATGTGAAGAAAAGGTACATATTTTGAGTTTGTAGCAGAAGAGTAGACAAGTGTTGGGTCATACAATAGTGTCATAAAAATTGCATCTTTTACGAATGCTCTTTCGCTTAGTTGCTTGCATCCAGTCACCGTAAACCTCCCAGTTTTACAGTGTTTCATTGATTGATCCCTTTCAACTGTTGTCCTGTAGATTATCTTGTTAGCTCTTTTGTTTGCGTATTTAAGTCCTCGGTTTGAGTTAGTTCCTGTATTGTTAATTTATGCATGGTTGTGTTTCTCCAAATTATACTGCTGTTTATTGTGTTTGAAGTTATAATTAAGAAACCAGAGCATGTTCACAAAGGCTCAACAAGGTACACTGCTCCATGTTTGGTGATAAGGAGAATTGGTCCAAATACCTTCCTGTTGGAAGATGGGAAGAAATATAATGCGTCTCGTCTAATGGGAGTTCAAATGAGGTATTGTTAAGTTTTGGGAAAAACTTTTGGGGAAGTTAGACATAAGTTAAGACATAAGACCCTTCGGGGTCGCCGATCACGCTGGCGTGATCAAGTCACTTGTCCAGTTTAAGACGTCGAAGCATAAAAAAACAAAGTCACGTTGAGCGCTGCCGTCCATTTCAGTCAAAAGTGCTGACTTGAAACTTTATTTTACTTTTTGTTTTGTGTTGATAGACCAAGTAAAAACAGAGATATGATCATTTAAACTATATAAAAAATTTACTTGTATATAGAGTCCTGAAGTGATGACGTCACTTTGTAGGACAACTCGGAAGCTAGTGGCGCATGTGTTCCCTTGGTCGAAAAGCAATGCATTTTCCCCATAGACTTTTGGAAAATCACAAAAAATAAGATCTGTGTTCAACAAAGAGTTGTGACCCTTACACGTTTTGTCTAGCAAGATAATCTTTACAAGTTAATCCAAAATGTATACATTTTGAAGCCTATATAAAGATTTAAAAAAAAACACAATCAGACACAATAAAGTTTAAAAAACCACAAGCAGGTTATAACTATGTGTTCTATGTCATAGGCGATTTAGCAAAAATCCATTCAAAAATCCCATAGGCTTTAAAGCGAGGGAACCGTAGTGCTAAAATGCTAACTCACTTACGCGTTTTGGCCTACAGAGTGACGTCGTAACTTCGGCACTCTATTGACGCGTTCGTAAAAAAACGCAAGATGGGATGTGACAGACGTTGCATTTATTCTAATAACTGTGTTGGTTTTTGTCATAAAACAAAACGGAGAAAATGTGTGAATCTGCTGATTTTTTTTGCTGTATATATATGTTTCATTTTATGTAAATTTAAATTTTTTAATGTTGCATTTGCACTATTTGGGAACCCACATAGTCTGGGAATGCAAGGCCTTAAATATAGCTCTCTGTATATTTGTGTGCACATTTTTTTTTTTAAAGTGGCAAAGCTAAAAAAAAAAAAAAAAGAATATGGCTTTTTTTGTAAATCATATATATATATATTAGGCATGTGCCGGTATCAAATTTTCATGCTGCGGTTAATTGATTGAGCTTTTATTGCGGTATACGGTATTATCATGATATTTTAATGAAATTATATTTTAATGCTCAAGAAAAACAGATGCATTGTGGGTCTCTAAAAAAAACTCAACTTGTATCACAATGTGTAATTGTGATTTTCGAAACATATGGTAACTAAACCAAATTGTTTAAAGTTTAGTGACATGTTACAATGACTGGTAGGTTACTGTTTGTATTATTCAGTTAAATTCTTGGATTTGATTTCAGTCTTAATTCAATATTGACTCATTTGGATAAATATTAGGTAGGCCCCAGTCTGTTAATGTTTCTCAAGAAAAGAAAAAAACTCACATAATGCTGTAAACATACAGAGAAATTAAATATAATATTTAGCAAAATACTCCTTGATATTTTTTTAGTCAACTAATGTGCTGGTCATTAAATGGCTTTCCTGAGGTAACGTTTTGTGACACAACTGTTCTCCTGCAGTGTTACTGACCTCTTTCCATGTTTGAAAACACTGATTGATCGTTATTATGTACAAGTAAATATACCTTTCGGTAAGTTATACTGTATCTTTAAATAAAAACGAAAGTAACATGATGATCGGTTTACTTGAACTGAGGAGCAACGATCTGTGATCAGAAGAGCTGATTTATCAACTTCAATTTATCAATAACAACTTTCATATCAAAAGTAACCTGCTCTGTCTAGTCTGTCGGTGTCAGTGTCCTCTTTGCTCTGTGATTTTTCTCTGTGGGAGAGCGTGTGAAAAGTGTCAATTGCGTTAAGCGCCTTTCAGACAGGACGCGGAATGCGCGACGCTGCGGCCGCTTGGTTCAACGTTGCCCTTCAGATACAACGCGATTTGCCATTTTACAAATAAAAAGTTTAAGTATTTTGAACTTTAACACCGGCGTGGTCGATGCAGGTCGACGCAGCAACAAAACATCCCTACGCGTCGCGCGCGTATTCCGCGTCCTGTCTGAAAGTCTCAAGCTTGAGTCTAAAGCGGAATGTCTGAGTTTGGCAGCCCTGCGGGTATAAATCGTCGGGAGTATTCCGCCATGCTTCTACTCCATGTGAGGACTGTTTACATTAGACTAGTGCGCACTGCTGCATGCACACAGTGCTTATACATAATGGGGATTGTTTACATCAGAGTGCGCGCGTGTTCTGCGCAGCACGCAGTGTTTGAGCGGTTGAAGGAAAATAAGCAGCTAATGCGGGCTTTAAAAGTCTAAATTCGAATCTATTATTTTTCACGGTATTTTGAAGAGTCCGCGATAACAATATCATGCATATTCATTACCGCGATTTATCGCATTACCGAATACCGGCACATGTCTAATATATATATATACATTTTTTTTGTATATAGCTTGATTATATCTGAATTTTACCTGCATATTTTGACATTTACATCAACCTTTTAAATGCTTCATTGAGTTTGTGTTTTTTGTAGTAGAAAAGCTATATTTTTTTCTATTCAGATTTTGTGTTTTTTGTGTGATTTTGGGTAAGTATGTTGATACAGTACATCAAAGTGATAAACTAATTGTCTGGTCATATAGGTGATGTTGTGCTGAAAAAAAATGATACCAAAATTGGTATGGTAAACATTTGTTTATGTCGCAAAATAAAAAAAATAAAAAAAAGTACTCAAAAGGGCCAAAATAGCTCAAGACTCCAAAGGGTTAACAATGCCGAATGGCACTGCCGGTGTGTGTACATAGAGAATAATGACTTAGAATTTTAAAGATGTGGCGCTGCACTTCTCATCCGGTGTGCGACTCACTTTACCCTGAAAATTCACCTCACAAACGCATAGAAACTGCAAACGCAAGATTTTTGTGGAACTTCAATGGGGAATAAATGCTAACAAGACAGATAACAACATCGAACACTACACAAACAGTAATTATTAATTTTATATAGTGACACAGGATGTGCCAGATCCAACGTTGGAGGTGCCGAAACATGTTCTGGCGTGTTCCGGCTAAAATTAACCATAGCTTGCGCATCAAAGGGTTAATAACACATTTGGATAACTGTTACTTGTAGGATTGTGCTTTTGTGAGTTGATTACAAAATGGATTGATTCATTTTTGTCATAATGTTGCCATAAAAATGCATAAAATCTTGGAGTAGAACATCCGGGTTGTTAGTACTAATTACAACCAGTTACAACATTGCATAAACACACCATAAAATTTAAATTACTCAATATTTTTCAATTGTTGAATAAAAGCAATAAGGTCTGGTCTGATTATTTGGAATGACCGAATCACAGCTATGTTGATATTCAGCTATGTATAACTCTTTCTCAATATTACTTAAATAAGCTACAAACTGTATACAATTGGTAATTACGAAATATCCCACTGGATAACCAATTAAAAGAAGGTCTTGCTCTATAAGATACAAATATGCAGCATGACAAATTAAAACATTTTTCCTGCTTCAGATAAAACAGATTACTTTGAATGTAACTTAATAAGAACATGAATATTTTTAGCATAATTTATTTTTAAATAGTTTTTCCTCAAATCTGAGACCCTTCAATATCCATGTGTTTAACATCCCTACACCATATTGTACCATGCAGGCTTGATTTTCATTGACAGCTAATTAATGTGATTTCTCTCTGCACATCTCATTGATTATTATACTCACAAAATACAATATTAATACAACTTGATCAAAAAGCAAACATTCATTATCACCAATTTAAAGATTTCTATCAGACAGCTCCTAATATACCCTATTATTAAGATATGATTAGAATAACATCAGAGGGAATGAAATGAAAGGTTTATGATATTAAACAATAACTGATTCTGCAAGGGAGTCCCAAGCTTCATTCTTAACCTCCGTCATGCTGGTGGAGATAAAAGCATATGTGACTCCACCATCTATTTACAGCTTAGCATTTTGACAGGAATGCAAACAGCTTGGGGGGTGCTGTCAGTGTTCATTAGTTTGCCAGTCTTTCCTTTTAAAGTGTTATCCCTGTCTGAGGATTTGGGTGGATGTATGTGGATGTGTATGTTGATGGGAGACTTCCAATAACACCACTGAATTTCAGTCACCACTCTTAGAGTTCCCCATTATACAGCTTAACACATCTGGAATGTAAGAACGTTTGTTATTTCCGTGCTGGGAAGAGAAGTGCATTCTAGAATATTCTAGCACTGGTAATTGGTTTGTTGGAGAGGCTGGCTGTCACTTGTGTCTGGCTAAACAACAAAGTCGAAATCACAAGATTGCATATGTGAAGAAACAGAGTTCCCACACTGTGAGGGAGTTGGGTGTATGAATGTGACTATATTTATGGTGTGAACATTTTCCTTTTTTTCATGGATGCTAAGTGAAAAGAAAAAGTTGTTTGTTGGAGTAAACTTGTTTGTTATCTACTGTTTATATAAATAATTTAATACTTTTTCCAATATGTGTAATTATTAAGACACAGTATGTAAGTTTCACCACTAGAGGTTGCTTTTTCAAAATAATAACAAAGGCGTAACGCCATGAATGAGTGCGGTCATGTGAGTTGTCCTCTTCACACCCACAGCCGATGGAAAGCAATCTGATGAGACTCAGGAAAATCATGTTTTTGGATGAGCAAACGTATTTAATTTGTATTATTTTTATTATTCGTTTAGTTGTTAGTTTATTTTACGATTATGTTTAATGTCTGCCTCCTTCCCTGAACTTGAACTTTGTTACAGTTATGTTTGATCACTTAAATTCACATAATTTTATTCCATTCTTATAAAACAGCCACAAGTGATGAACTCATACACGTCCCTATTTTTGACGAATTAAAATGTTTTACTTGGTCAAAACAACGTTAATAAAAATGCATTTGAGTGTGTTAAAAGTTGTTATAACGTTACTCGGTTATATCTATCTATCTATCTATCTATCTATCTATCTATCTATCTATCTATCTATCTATATTGATATATCTATATATAAATATATATATATATATCTATATATAGATCTATATATACTGTATCTATATATATAGGTCTACATCTATATATACTAGATACAGTGTGTATCTATACATAGATATAGATACACACTGTATATACCATGGCGAGCAAGCAAGATTTTAAGTGTTGTGTTAGTCCCTGCCAACATTATATCACGGGTGGGGACACACATCAAATTTGTGTTGCTTGTTTGGGAGTGGACCATGGCCAGTCAGTTCTCGAGGGAGCTGACTGTGAGCATTGCGAGAGAATGTCCATGAGGACGCTCCACTACCGCTGGGCGTTCTTCGAGGAGGGCAGATCGGTTCGTGCATCTTGGGATTCGCAGATGGATCTAACAGCGGGGTTTGAGATGGCCCCCACCCTATCTCACCCCTTACCCGCTGGATCCAGTGCCTCTGCCCAGTGAGGAGCACCCTCCAGGATTTCTCCTCCTCGGGTTGAGGCACCAATGCTGCAGCTATCCTGTGTGGTGAGCTTGCAAGCGCTGCCCAGGAGGAGGCATACCCAAACATTGGCTCTCTGACGTGATCGTCAAAAGTCGACAGTCAAATATGTCCTTCGTTCCCTCCTTCAGGGAACGTTGGGTTGCATACGCAACCAGGAAGTTTTATTGATAAACAGAAAACACAACCCTACGATGGGGGAAACGAACATTGACAAGGCAAAATAAACACTGGCAAGCATAGGCGTGGCATAGGCGAAATAGGCAAATGCTAGGGGCACCCATCCCTTGGTGTGCCCGAGCGCCCAAATGAGGTTTTTTTTTTTATTTAATTAAAAGCACAACTTTAATACTATATATGTATCTATAGATTTGATATATATATATATATATATATATATATGCAATGAGCAAAAAAAAAAAAAAAACGTCCCACAAAAACAGGCTAATTACATTGCTTTTTTTTAAAACAAACTTTATTATGAACAATACACAAGAGAACACTACAAATACTGTAACCTGCACAACAAAACTTAAATGTACAGTGTACAGACCAGAGGATAATAATAGTAATTAATATAATTATAGAAGGGGAAAAATTCTGCAGTTCCTTCAGGAAAACTACATTGTTTCCCGATCAACCCTGGTCTGAGTGACGCATCAATCTCCCCCCGCCCTGCTGCACTTAAAGACATCCGTTACCTATTTGATATTGTGATGGATGGCCGAATTCACAGATACGCTATTATCATTATGTCACAAAGACCAAAGCCCTCTGGTGCCCAGAGAAGAAAAAAAGAAGAGAAGAGGAAGAAAAACAGTATAGAGGTAATGTAATGTGATGTATGATCAGTTGTTTAGATATGTTGCATTATGCATAGTTAGCAGTTAGTTTGACAATGCTAGTAATGTTTGATAATTTGTTAGCTTATCATGACATAGTTAGTTGAACTAGTGCACTATTTAATGGTATTTTTATTTTAATTGCCTAAATTAGTAATGTGTAGTTAGTAGGACATTGGTGTTATTGGAAAATAAACACTTTTAAAATTTTGAAAATGTTGGCTAACTAACTTACTGTCTGTATGCTAGAAAAGTGCTCAATGAATACAGTTTTGTGCATGAATACCAAATGTAATCATTCTTGCTGTTTGTGTGTTTAAGCTGTAACGTGGTTTAAATTCAAGAATGCTTTGGAATATAGACATATGGTTGATCTTGTTTTAAAGAAGACTTTTGCCAAATTATTGTAGAAGTTTAAAAATTTATGAAAGTGAAACAGAAAAAAAAAGTTATATCAGTTTGAGTCTATGAACATATGCAATGTAAAAATTTAATTATTATTTATTTATTACAAACTATATATATATATATGAAGAGTTCAGATGCAAAAGCCTCTAAATGCCATTTGAAATTTTCTTCTAGAATGATCATTTTTATCAAGTTTGTATATTTAAGTTCAGTGATTTCACTTAAATGGCAATGATAATTACCTATTAATTGTTATTTAAGTGAAATTACTAAACTTAAATATACAAGATTGATAAAAATCATCATTAAAGAAGAAAATTTCAAATGGCATTTAGAGGCTTTTGCATCTGAACTCTTCATATATATATATATATATATATATATATACTGTATATATGTGTGTGTGTGTGTGTGTATCTTTGTTTCTGTAAAAATCTGCAATAATCTTTATACAGGTATTTATATTGAATTCATAATTTAGTTTTGTGTGTGTTTGTTTCCAAAATAAAGAAAAACAAGACAAAGATGCACAGATTGTTTCTGTGTGTGTATACGAACAATGATCAGTGGTGGAATTGTCTCTGATTCCAGGGGCACCAGGTGAAATCTTGCCTAGGGCAGCAAATTGGCCAGGTCCGGCCCTGCTGACAAGACTAGATGCCAAACTTGACAATGGACTAACAGCAATTCTGACAATAAACTTAACTTAACAATACACTAGACTGGATTACTCACAGACAGGATACAAAATGAACAAGCCCAACAACCACAAGGAGATTATATAAGGGAGATCACAAGGGCATAGGTGACAATGATGAAACAATTTTGACTGGGCAAAATGGAAGAAATACACACCAGAGGCAAACTATTCTTTTTAAATTGGGGTTAAGGGGAGTCTCTGACTGCTATCATAGATTAGTGACAGTGGTCAATGGGAGCACAATTAGACACATAAAAGTTTAATTGAGGATAAAAGGACGTTTAACTTATTGAGATTTCACCACAATTGAGATTTCACCACAACAACAAAAAAATAGATTTCACTAGTTAAACAAAAATAATAATAATTTTTGGATTCAGTTTAAAGTAAATCTGAAGATGAGATAATCAAAAGCCACAGAAACTAAATTTTCACCAGCAGTACAGTGAAAGCCACTGCAACAGGTCAGGTTGAAATATATTTCTCAATACCAAACCAAAATATGGTACAACTAATTTAAACATAAAAACAGACTGGAATACAGCAGTGGCTGAGGTACAAATGAAATAAAAGCACATTAACAAAGCCACAACCCATGTGTCACGGTGTGGGGCGGAGTGCGGAGTGAAGAAGACAGAAGAGGCAAATGCTCCAATTCAATTATTTTACTGAAGACTCAAACCAGTTACAGGTACACGAAGACGAGCAGGAACACTCACAGAACTGAGGGTAACATTCAACATCGACCGACAATGAATGAATGAACACAGGCAAACTAAATACAAGCAGAAGTCAAACATAATGAGGTGAGAACAGGTGACACAGATGATGATGACGATGCACAGGTGGTTGATGAGGGAGTGAGTTCAGGTGGGGACGGGGCACTGAGGGGAGTGAGGAGTCCAACAGAGCTGGGGGGGTGAAAGGACGAGGCGAAGCCTGAGGATGGAAGTCCAGAGGTGACAAGGGAGCCTGGCGGAACTAGTGGACTGAGGGGCCATGGCGGAGCTGAGGGAGGTAAGAGCCAAGGGTGAGACCGTGGAGTGAGACCGTGGAGTGATGGGACCGTGGACAGACCCACTCAACCACAACACATGATCCAGATAACCGGCGAGGGTTCCTGGAAACGCTGCTGCTGGGGCTTGCTGGTACAGATGATTGTCCAAACCCAGCCAAAATACAGTTTTTAAGATATCATCTGACCAGCTTACCCCAGCAGAGAGTTCCAGGAAACTGGCGACATACTCCTCAATTGAGTGACCATCTTGGAAGACGTTGAATAGAGAATGAGCTGGGGTGAGGAGAATCCCCATGCTGAAACTTCTTTTAGGTCGAACTTCTTTTATCAAACATAATGAGGTGAGAACAGGTGACAAAGATAATGATGACGATGCACAGGTGGTTGATGAGGGAGTGAGTTCAGGTGGGGAGACAAGAGGATCCTGGGAAGTGTACAGTAGTGAAGAAGATGCAGACGGAAAGGTGCAGACGGAGACTGTGACACCATGTTTCACATATTAACCATGCAGTAGCAGACATATACATTGAATCATTCAGGTATACTGTATAATCACAGAACAAAGCTTTAAATCATTAACAGATTTACCAAATAAACATGGCATCAGCATTTTAACCCCAATAATATTGAAAGTGACATACACAATCCTTTAGCAATCACCACAAGGTTCACTCGTCATACATTCGGCACATCCAAATACATCTACAATAAATCACACCAAACGTTCTTTTAAACTTAACCTCGCAACATATTTGTGCATATTAAAAATATTGGAGTAATATTTACCCAGAAAAAAACGATAGTTTAAACCAGTCAATCAGATCAATGCACGCACAACAACATGGAGCTTCTCTATGTACTGAAAATGGCCTCTCTAGTCATGCGCACCACGCATCCAAAACCAGTGAATATTACCGCCAAAAGAGAAAAAATGTCTTAAATTGGCCACAAACATTTTTAACACAAAACAGAAACAATGTATATTTATACTACTAGGTCACACAATAATGACTGAACGAGGAGAACAAGGGGGCATGGTAGAGACACAAGACAACACAAACACGCAGCCCAAAACACAGGTCATGGTTTCGCTCCAAAAACATAAGTCTGTCATGATCCTGCTTCAGGACTAGAATAAAACAAGGATGGAGGACAGAATCCTGACATTGTAATATACAGAGGTGTTAGTTGTAACACATGATTCAGTACATAATTCAGAGGAAGTGGATGTGCTCAGCATTCCCTTAAGACCCCAGTGCTGCCAAGTAAGTCCTGCAGAGATCCATCTGCTTTAATAGGCAGGGTTTACCTGGCGGCAGGATGGGGTGGAGGCATCTGTGGCTGAGCCCTCAAGGAAACGATGTGAGTGGCCTGCCATCGGTGACGCTAATCTTCTGGCTATTTTGCAGGCATACCAAGCCGACCTCCTGAAAGATTTGGACGAGGGGGAGGGGCCAACTCCGGAGGATATAATGGAGTTGCATAAGGCCACAGATTTGTCTCTCCTGGCCACTAAAGAGATGGCCCGTGCCATTTGCCGCTCTATGGCAGCTATGGTGGCCACGAAGAGGAATCTGTGGCTGAATTTATCTGGTATAAAGGAAAAGGATCAATCGTTTTTGCTTGCCGCTCTCGCCTTCTAGCCTGTTCGGCGACACCGTTACATCAGTCGTCGACAGGTTTCAGGAGGCAAAGAAACAATCTGTGGCGTTTCAGCACTTCCTCTCCTGTAAATCCAAGTCCAAATCGAGTAGGGTGGGGCAAGGAGATCAGCCCCAGCCATCAGCCAGCTCCTCACATCACGTGAAGCAAAGGGAGAGCGTTTCCTCTAGAGCACCTCCTCCGGGAGCTAGGCAACAGAGGAAACGCTCCCAGCAGAAGTTCTTCAGCCAGAGAGGCAACCTGAGGGACGTCCTTCAGACTAGGAGGGCTTCAGGAAAGAGGTCCTAGCTGGGGTGGTTGGACCTCTGAGGGCTGTCCCCTCCATTGCAGGTTAACCAAGGTTGTTCTCACAACGGAGCCCTCAAGGAAACGATGTGAGTGGTCTGCCATCGGTGATGCTTTGGGCCGCATCATTTTCCAGTGAACACACTCCGCGTCGTTTTTCCCAAAGAGTAAAAAACGAGCATCAGTTATGGTCACGAAAACCGGCTACAGCCTGACGGTCTTCCGCTTCAGGGGGTCGAAAAGGGTGCTCAAAAACACCAGAGGCCAGTCTCGAGATGCTGGTTCCCTTAGTAGATTTTGTAAAGGCATGGTATCATCTTTCCAACATATCTGAATGGGTCCTGCATATAATAAAATCAGGGTACAGACTGCAGTTCGGGCACGGTGATGAATACATCCTTTGGTAGGAGTTATTCCTGCTTGGTCTTTTTCTACTCTCAAAGGGAAGGGTTGCTGTACAGAAATGTGCATCCGAGAAATCTTGACCTTTGAAGAAGAGTAGGTGAAGTGGGTCTTGTCTGTGGAAATAGAAGGATCTGGCAACAATGTGTTGCTATTTGGGGACTTCCCTGGCAAGATTTCCTGGGTTAAGTCAGCAGGGCTGACATAGGGCCCTGAGGTAGACCTGGAGGTAGACCGTTCCTCGCAGGCCTATTCTGTGTAACCTGGATACCTTGCGGTGTAAGTATCCAGCCCCCCTGGGTCCACTAGGACAGCACACAGCGAAGGTGGTCTGGGGCTAACGGACCTTAAATGGAGCCCAGTCTTCTATGGGTGATCAGCACCTCTCATGAAACAGCACACTCTGCAACAACATACTTACGCACTGACCTTGTTTGTTCGCCTTCGGGGATTGTAGAGCGGTAGACTGAATTGCAATCCAGAAGCCAACGCATCCAGTGATTGTCCTATGATGTTGTTCTGGTTTTGCCTTGTCTTCGAGGGAGAAGAACTGGTAGAAGCTTGATGTTAGGTGCTGAACGTTCCTCATCCGCCAGTTTCGATGCCCGCCCCATTGCAAGGTTCCTTTTGGATTATTTTCTAGGATGGGGGTAAAGAGAAGGAGACGTCAGGTTTTTTTTTTTCAAATACCGATTAAAATTCCAGAACTGGAGCCCAACAACGATGGTGATTGTGGATCTGGTCTAATTCGATCAGCAATTGGCCACGGGAGACTCGTCCTGGACTGGTCATCCAGGATGGGCCGCCTCAGAAGAGGGTGTCTCTTGTTTAAAGAGAAGAAACATCCAGTGAATCTGAGGTACACTACTGAGGAGAGTGTCTTGAATATTTCTCTCATGCATTACCTGAAGGAGTAGGAGTGGTACCTTTTGGTGGAAGGAGTTTTTTTACATCAAGTAGTGTAGTACAACCTATCCGAAAATGCTATTAACTTGTGCATCGATTAGCATTCTTTTTTTTTTTTTTTTGATCAAAGACTGTATCAATCTACCAACAATAGGCTAGTGAGTTGTACATGGACTGGCGAGTGCTTGTTGCTTCTTGATTTAAGCTTGTACCAATATTTTTTTCTAAAAAAAATACCTACAATAGACTGGTGGCTTGTATACTGAATAGAGTTCTTGTTTTTGGATTTCACTGAATGCATTTAGATTTAGATCTATCCATAGTAGACCTATGTTTTTTTCTACCTAGTGGCAATTCATGTTCGCTTACACCAGTTGGATCTAGGCGTTTACCTGCCACTGCCCTCAACCTACCCATAGTAGACCTATGTTTTTTTCCCACCTAGTGGCAATTCATGTTCGCTTAAGTCAGTCGGATCTAGGTGTTTACCTGCCACTGCCCTAAACCTACCCACAGTAGACCTATGTTTTTTTTTCCACCTAGTGGCAATTCATGTTCGCTTAAACCCTAGTGGCAATTCATCTCCGCTTAAACCAGTCGGATCTAGGTGTTTACCTGCCACTGCCCTAAACCTACCCATAGTAGACCTATGGTTTTTTCCACCTAGCAGCAATTCATGTTCGCTTAAACCAGTCGGATCTAGGCGTTTACCTACCACTGCCCTAAACCCACCCATAATAGCCCTATGGAATACAAATTGTGTAAATACAGATTCTGTTAACCTAATCAGGGGCAACTCTGAGGTTGGTATATTTAGTCAAAAGGACTTGTTGGTTTTTGCTATATCCATTAGGATTTAAGCTTAACCCTTTGGATCAAGAATATAATGTGTGTGTCAGAAAACAGTCCGCGCTCCTGCCATGAGAACAGAGTCGAACCAACAATGAAAGTTCATAATATCTTTTTCATCCAATGAAGAAGAAAATTATTGAGACTTCAACATTTGACCCTCACAGAATCATTAACAACTTCAATTTTCAACAACTTTGATAATAGTGTACTCTAGTTCATAAGATAACTTACAAAGGCCGATGAAGCCTGTGAACACCACAATGCGCTCTCCGGACTCCCTCCCTCGAGCCTCGCTCTAACTTTCTCTGCCTCCCCTCACAGATGCGCAGCTGCCGCCTTTGAGCCGCTCTGTCATTGTTTCTGATGACAAGGCTGAAGGAAATGCCACAAGGGACTGCTGTTCTATCCTGGCATCAGAAGGCAAGGAGGGGTCGGGTTCTCATCACTCCTCCTCCTCCTTGATCCACGAATCTGGTCAGACCCGTGCTGGAGTGGAGGGTCAGATGATGCGCCTCCTGTCTCAGGCTGTTGAATGACTCAGGCTCAAGTGGTCGCCGCCGAAGGAGACCGCAGCAAACAGACTTGACGGCTGCTTTCTTCGAGTCGCCACCATCAAGCACCCGTAGCCAGGGCCACCTCTTTTCTGCCTGAACTCCACACGGAACTGGCTAAGTCATGGAATGCACCATTCTCCACGAGGCTTTACTCCCACTTTTCCATGTCAGTCTCCTAAGAGGACAGCGCCACCGAGAGGGGATACACTGCCATTCCCACTGTGGAGGAGGCGGTCGCAGCACACCTTTGTCCACCCTCGCGAGGTGGTGCTCAAGGTCTGCCCTCTCATCTAAAGCCTGCAGAGCCACATCCGCCCTTGTCGGCTGCACATACGCCATACTTCTTCTTGAAGTATGGACATACTTCTGCTCTACATTCGATGGCTGTACTTCAGATTCTACAAGCCGACCTCGTCCGTAAATGGGACGACAAGGGCCATCACAGCTGCCATCACAGACTTGAGAAGTGCGACAGATCTCTCACTCCGCGCTACTAAGACTACAGCTCAAGCCATCGGAAGGTATATGGCTGTGTTAACCGTCACAGAGAGGCACCTCTGGTTGACGCTTGCTGACATGAGGGAATCTGAGTGCGCCACTTTCCCCTACTGGTCTCTTCGCCCCAGCAGTGAGCGGGATCGTCAACCGCTTCTCCGAGGTACAAAAGACCACGCAGGCCACCTTTTCCTGCCTCAACGTTTAAGTTCCTCTACAGGCTGCTCATGTGACCAGCCGCCCTAGGTCACACTCGGACAGCCGTCACAGACTGCCGCCTCCCAGAGGGCCTCGGCAAAAGATCGCGCTGAAGCCAGAGTATGTGAAGCCCTCCTAGCGGCAGTAGAAAAAAGGAAAAGACGGTCGAGTCCCGCTGCGGCCGGACTGCCATAAAAGCTCATTTCCCTGTCAGTTCCCTTCAAACAGGCTACTGCAGTGGTACATTTAGCAGCCAACGAGCCGGTAACACAACCCTCTCGCCTGCACACATACGCCCTTTTCACAGCGACCTAGAGAAATCCCAAAAAGAGTATAATATCTGGTTATACGGCTCGTGCCGATGGTGTTTTAAGTGTAGAGAAAGTGCCCAAACCCCAGTGATCACCCCTACACGCAAGCACAGCACTTCCCGTGTCATTCACAGAGCCCATTCTCATAAAGCAGGCAATAGCTGCTCAAGTGTTGGATGTAATAAATCCACAGGTCCACAGGTCTGTGCCCACTCTCTGCCTGCTCTGTTACATGGCCTCTAAAGACTTAAATCAGTCAGGTTATGAACGTAAGTCACGTGCCAACCCACGAGCGCTCACGCTTACTAACACATACCTCTCCCAGAGCGTCACTAGTGCATTTAAGAGTTGTAACAAAACGCAGGGTGATCATAAAATGCTCCCCATCCAAAGCAATCGGGGTGTCAAATTTATATATCTTGTGCCCGAGCAAAAGCGTTTACGCTTACAAATAGACAGTTCGCCCAAGGCTCTGCTTGCACATCACAAAATGGTAAAAGTGTGCTCCCCATTCACGACAATCGGGACGCCACATACGTATCAGCCTGTCACGGCTGTCAGTGAGCCGCCGCTTTCAAGCACAGAGGGCCGAAGACCATTCACCCCCTAGCTGTACATATAAAAGTATGGAAAGCCATCCCATGGGGTTTTAGAATGGGTGCTGACTGAGCACAATAAAGCAGGGCTATTCACTCTACAGTTCACTCGCCATCCCCCGGGCTTTCAAGCGCGGACTGCGACAACAGTGAATGCGGAAGTAGCACATCTACTCCGCACAGAAATAGCGATGTTGCTGTGCAAAGGGGCCATATAATTGGTACCGCCTTTTCTGAGCAAGTCGGGCTTTTACAGCCATTGTTTTCTCATACCCAAGAAGGACGGAGCCCTTAGACCCATCTTAGATCTGAGACGTTTAAACAAAGTGCTTATGAAAAGACATCAAGACAAAATCTTGGCATCAGGGCTCATTCCACTAGTGGCATTGCCTCATTGTGGGCATGGTCCAGCGGAATTTCTATTTACGTTTCTATTCACATATGTCAACTACTACATAGTTGACATCCTATTTAGAAGTAGTATTAGAAGTTTGGCAGATTTTGATATGAATTGAACTTCTTAGAAACACATACAGAGAACATGTATGTGAGTTATAGCTTGCTGCCACCTCACAAATGGTGAATCAACAATTTTATTCTTTATATTTTAATCATTTTCAGACTTTTTATGTTTTAACAGCAAAAATGCCTTAAATAGCCCATTTTCAAATTCAGTATTCTTCTTTAGACACATCCCTCGCTCTTCAGAACTGAATTTAGATTTGTCTAACAATACATGTGGCTTGTTAGATATATAAGAAATAACGTAGTTTATTATTCGGGCAGACTAAAGGCCAACCATATGGGTACTTCAACTTTAGTGTTTCAACACCATTTCTATAAATATCTATTAACCTGCTAAAAGCGAGACTATATCGGCTACCTACCTTATATTTCCAGATAGCGCTTTGAGATCACTGCTTTTAAATGTTCCCTCATTTAAAGCACCTTCTTTCACTGGGAAAAGGCCATGAAGTCAGACGGCCGTATCATGAATAATTGGAATAAATTTGCTTCCTTCATTTCATATTTCATGCACCATACTCCTTCGAATAACTCAGGCTGTAATTGTAATTGCAAAGTCTAATAAGGAGTAACATGGTTTAAATTAAGAAAGCCACTGACCGTGAACCTTGCAGTAATTCTTAATTCTCTTATTTAATTTCTAATAAAGCACCCTCTTAGAATTATATAGCACTTTCTGCTTTGATCCGATCCGCATGCCTCCCATTCTCTCTTGTAATCCCTCAGGTAAATGGGGATTTAAGCTTGTAATAACACCCACACTCACAAAACCCACCACAGATCTTCAGTCATCGGCAGTGACTGATGGAGATCAGAACGGCAAATCTATTAGAGATTTTTTTTTTCATCTGTTTGTTGTGGCTTACAGTATATATTCTGATTCTTATACATTCATTGTAGCAAATGAGCTCTAAAAAAGAAATATGACTAATCACAACTAGTTATAATTATAAATATTTAGATCAGCTGCAAAAATTAACACCACAATCAACTTACCAGTTTGTCCTGCGAACTGTTTATTAGTTATAAGAAATGTTAGTTTACAGGGTAACTTTCTTACTATAGAATACAGTCCTTAATACAGCTTCAGTACTACTCAGAGAATGTTGCCAAATATTAGGGGTTCCAGTATATGAACCAAAAACAACTTTACGTGTGACACAAGCATGACTTTATTACAACAATACACATAAATGCATACAATTTAACAAGCTAAATCATAATACAGGAAAGCAAGAAGTATTATAAATCATAATACTGAAATTCAGCAGATGCCTTGAGTATCAATTAGACTGGGGTTAATTAATGAGAGGGTTCCTAGAACCTAACCTGGCGGAAGTACCCACTTTTTGGAGTGTTCGCACCACAGGAACTCTGAACGATTAAAGGAGTCATAACCTAGTATTATCTTGGATACCCACGCTCTATTATAGTCTTTCAGGCCCTTCTAAAAAAGAAGAATTTCTTATTTCTGAATGTATTATTGTCTCGCGAGATCTGATGCGATATTTTGGCTGTCGTGGACGGTCATTTTAATAATGCAAATGAGGGGCGCGTTGATTGGTGGCAGGAAGGAGAGGGCTTGACACTAACTTCAGCATATCATTCCAAAATAACATCATGGCGCAAGTTGTGAATGAATGAACCCGACCTGGCCACAACCTACGGAATTCAACCATATGTTTGAGCCAGACTCTGAACCAGAGCTTGAACCGGAAGATATTGAGTCAATGGAAGGACGTCTACATCAACATGTGTCTGAATAGTAAAGACAATCATTTTGACTGAGACATACATTAACATCAGTAACAAGCTAAAACGTTTGTTGCTATTTACTTAAGTTTACCTTTTATTTAATGTAGATTACATTAACGGAGATGCAGTCTACTTTTTTTTAGCTTACAGTGGTTATAGAGATCAACGTTTGCTATCATGTGTTGTTTTTGCCTTGTTTCACGTTCACGCTTAACTTACTGTGTTTACTCAGCTCTTACGGTGATTTTCTGAAGTAAAACTGATGTTTCATCTTTTGTATGATGTACAATAAACTTTATTAAACTCATCAGTATATGTTAGATCATATTTCGGACCTGGTCCGAAACAGCAGACTTGTATGCTATTAAGAAATATTGGATACATACAAGCAGATGACAAATACGTTACAATAATCGTAATTAAACTAATAAACTATACCTGTTCCATCTCTATACAGCACTCTGACTCTGTAGGCATTATTGTCCGACTCGAAGTAAACGTTGTAAAGGATTCCTGTGTAAAATGTTTAGCGCAGACACCTAAGTTAACGTTGAGCCAGTTGATAGGGTTGTTCGAACAGCGTCATTAAAAATGAATTGCATTCACTGGTCCCTGGTAGTTTGGTCAGTTTTTGGTAGAGAAAACACATTTGAATGTTGATTCTGGCAGTCAACCACAGAGCAACTCACATGTGCACTACATTTCTGCATCTTTCTTCACTGAATGAGGGGGAGAGGGACAGCGCGGGCTTCCTGCACCATGTCTGCGGTGTCCATATATGGTATATCCTGCCCCGTCTTGACGTCAAGAAGGGGGAGAAATTAAAATCTCGTATTTGAGTGCGCGTGCACGTGGGCTGGTTTACGAACCCTGGGGTAAACAAACTCTTCAGTTTTGAATATTGGCTTCCCGGCCAATGTATAATCGTTAGGCAATCATAACATACATTGATTCTCGTGGAAAAGTGAAAATTGCAGGTTATGACTCCTTTAATGATGATTTAACGATTAAAAACTAAGATACTAAACCAGGATTATTTATAAATGAGGTTATGTTAACTAGGTTCAATCATGGTCCATAAAACATTATACAATACAAAAGACAATACACAAAACAGTAATGATACACACAATGTCCTACTGTAGGAATGCTTGTTCATTCATAGAAAGTTTTGTCTATAATAATGGAAAAAAAAATCTATTGTATCTATTTTAAATGGGGAATGCTGTTGAATGCCAACTCTCTCCGGATTCTTTTGGATCACAAACCCAGAATTATCTCGCTGGTGTCACGGTGCGGGTGCAGGCAGAAGAACAGGCTGAGTTCAGAATCTCGATAAAGAGACATTTAATTCAAAAATACAGGCAGGAGGACAGGGTTTCACAGCGTAACATACAACATTGACCGACAAACACAGGCTGACAGAGGGAGAACTAAATACAAGCAAGAATCAAACTAAACGAGGTGCAAACAGGTGAGAATGATGATGACGGGACGAGGAACAGGTGGCTGATTGGGGAGTGAGTCCGGGAGTAGAAACAAAAGGATCCGGGGAAGTGTGGTGCAGATGACGGGACACACTGGTGAGGACGACAGACTGTGACATTACTCCCCCCTCCCGGAAGGCGTGGCCTCACGCCATAACATCAATGGGGAGGGGGGGTGGGCGCCCTGGAGGCTGTGGAGGGCGTGGTCACGAGGGAGAAGCCCCCCAGGGCGGAGCAGGCTGAGGGCGTGGCCAGGGTGGAGCAGGCTGAGGGCGTGGCCAGGGCGGAGCAGGTTGAGGGCGTGGCCAGGGTGGAGCAGGCTGAGGGCGAGACCAGGGCGGAGCAGGCTGAGGGCGAGACCAGGGCGGAGCTGATGGAGGGAGGACCCCTGGTGGAGCCGATGGAATCGGGGCTGACAACACCAGGGGGCCGACTGACAGGGGCGGAGCAGATGGGAGAGGAGACCAGGGTGAAGCTGAGGGACCGATGACATATGGTGCTGAGGAGGGACCGAGGGACCATGGTGACACCGCAGGCTCAGGTGACGGAAGTGACGACAGGGGCACAGAGGGACACGGTGAGGTCAGAGGGCGTGAGGGCTGACGGGTGACTGGAGGGAGTGAGGAGTCCAACTGAACCGGAGGGGTGACAAAACGGGGCGGAGCCAAAGGAAGGAAGTCCATAGGTGAGGGGAGGATGACGAGGGAGTGAAGGGAATCCGGAGGACCGAGGGAGCCTGGCCGAGCTGGTGGACTGAGGGGCCATGGAGGAGCTGAGGGAGGTAGGAGCCACGGGGGAGCCAATGGGACCGGGGGCCGAGGAAGTGTCCAGATGGAGGAGGTGTGAGGCGAAGGCCGGGGATCCAACGACCCAGCTGGGTCAGGGGAGCTGGCAGACGGAGGGGCTGACGGATGCATGACGGGAGGAGGTGGGAGAGGGAGGCTGGGTGGGATCCTGGTCTCGGGCTCTGGCTGGACGGTCTCCGGCTCTGGCTGGACGGTCTCCAGCTCTGGCTGGACGGTCTCGGGCTCTGGCTGGACGGTCTCTGGCGCTGGCTGGACGGTCTCTGGCGCTGGCTGGACGGTCTCTGGCGCTGGCTGGACGGTCACTGGGGCAGGCTGGACGGTCTCTGGCGCTGGCTGGACGGTCTCTGGCGCTGGCTGGACGGTCTCTGGCGCTGGCTGGACGGTCTCTGGCGCTGGCTGGACGGTCACTGGGGCAGGCTGGACGGTCTCTGGCGCTGGCTGGACGGTCTCTGGCGCTGGCTGGACGGTCTCTGGCGCTGGCTGGACGGTCTCTGGCGCTGGCTGGACGGTCACTGGGGCAGGTTGGACGGTCTCTGGCGCTGGCTGGACGGTCTCTGGCGCTGGCTGGACGGTCTCTGGGGCAGGCTGGACGGTCTCTGGGGCAGGCTGGACGGTCTCTGGGGCTGGCTGGACGGTCTCTGGCGCTGGCTGGACGGTCTCAGGCGCTGGCTGGACGGGGCTGGACGGAACCAGCGAAGTGGAGAGCTTGGGCTCGGCGGGGCTGGACGGAACCAGTGGAAAGGAGATCTCGGGCTCGGCGAGGCTGGGCGGAACCAGCGGAGAAAAGAGCTCGAGCTCGGCGGGGCTGGACGGAACCAGCGGAGAGGAGAGCTCGAGCTTGGGAGTGGTGCTGGTGACTTCCTCCACGGTGAATGGAGACCCACAGCACACCAGCACCCACTCCACACAGGCGGCGAAATCATCGGGACCGTTCCCTGGGAGGCGTGCCCGGGACCGCTCGCTGAGGCTGGCGATGTAGAACTCACTCAGCGAGTGGTCAGAATAGTGAGTCAGGCACGCCAACTCCAGAAAGTCCCGTGTATGAGATTCCAGGGAACGGTCCTCCTGGTCAAGGCAAAGAAGAGCCACTGCAGGAATGTCCATCTTTTTTTTTTTTTTTCCTTAGGGGTCGGTCAATCTGTCACGGTGCGGGTGCAGGCAGAAGAACAGGCTGAGTTCAGAATCTCGATAAAGAGACATTTAATTCAAAAATACAGGCAGGAGGACAGGGTTTCACAGCGTAACATACAACATTGACCGACAAACACAGGCTGACAGAGGGAGAACTAAATACAAGCAAGAATCAAACTAAACGAGGTGCAAACAGGTGAGAATGATGATGACGGGACGAGGAACAGGTGGCTGATTGGGGAGTGAGTCCGGGAGTAGAAACAAAAGGATCCGGGGAAGTGTGGTGCAGATGACGGGAAACACTGGTGAGGACGACAGACTGTGACAGCTGGCATACCTTTGCTGCCATGGTAACCAGGGCATGTTCTGCCTTTTGGATGGATGTTTACAGACATATTGGCATCTAGTTTTGTATTTGGGTGAGAGGTCAGGGGTGCGTTTTCCGTACAATTACGTACCTTGACGCTGCACTACCATAGTAAGATGCATTGTTGAAGAAATTAATTAACTAGTCACAACTGTTCCCGAAAACATATTGTCACAAAGTGGTCGTTCAGCCACGTTGGTTTGTCACATCACGCACTTGGTGGAGTATTAACTTATTTTGAAACTGTTTGAGATCGAATTAATGCTAGATGTTTTGATATAAATTGCGGACATGACATCTGAGGACTATTTCTCATTTTTCCCAGTTATTTCTCAGTTATTTCCAAATTCAATCATCGATAGAGGGGAATCAAAGGCTGCAGGTAGTAGCTGGCACAAACTATGTTGTGTGGCACAGCCAATACAGCTTGACACACAGACAACATCGAGTCCGTGTCTTTGCATTTATTAATGTATATTTTATCCTTTACTCTTTTTCCAGGGGTGCAACATTTTGGAGGCCCCAGCGAGGACGGATGGTCCCTGGTACTGCCAATCGATGTAGTGCCAGATGACAACATTCCACCTTGCAACCACAACCATCACGATAGAAGGTCGGGGTTGTGCAGTATAGTCTCACGACCGGACAGGCAGAAGTGCGAGTAATCTGAGGTTCCTTACCCTAACCAGGAGAAGCTGCAAGTTCTTCCTGCCCAAGTAGACATTCTGCTTTAAACTGACACTGAACATTTATTCGCAACCAACATGAAACTTGACAGGGTGGCCACGGGTCATTAAAAAGTATTAAAAAGTCTTAAATCAATTTTCCTAAAAATAAGGCCTTAAAAAGTATTAAATTGTCTTAAATTCAGATTGGATAGGTCTTAAATATGTTTGTCATGTCACTGCAAAGATGCAGGCAAAAGCAATCGTTCTGCCAGCCAGGTCGAATATTTTCTACAAGGTAACGTAACCTGTGTGAGACACGCGGATGCGATCAAACAGTGGAGTCATGAAAAACATCCGTCATTTTGTTCATACAGGACAACATTCAGTCTGCAGTGTTTACTTATATTTGTGTAGGCCTATACTCGCATTAAAACACAGTTTTAAAAGCAAAACATATTTATCCAACTCCTGTCTGTGTGTTGAAATGTCTGTCAGAGTTTGAGGTCTGCCCAGAAGAAGAATAGAAAAGACAGTGCAAACGAACTGGTTGTTCCACGAGTCCTTTTATAGTTGCTTTCTTTCAGTTAAGCACACTCTTCACATACATGTCAAAAGAGCGATACCTGTTAACAGGTTAAAGAAAACACTCTGTAAAACGCTACAAATCAAAGTGGAAGTAAACGCATTATAATAAAACAAACCCGCGATAGAGCGGTCATCTTCCTCTTTGCGCGAGCATTCTCTCACTGAGCGTGCGTGCTCACATAACATAACGCATACAATAACAAACGCCATAGAAGAAGTCATCTTAAAGGCATATCAACATTTCATGAACACTACTGAACACTAGGTGGCCGTTATAGAGTTCCATCTTTCGGACATTCATCATATCGCATTGGTTTTCATTTCTTGTCCTCAAAACAGGGCACTAATCTGTTTATTTTTAAGTGTTTGTAGCATTATTTTATACGGAAATCAATTATTTATAATTATTAGTTTAATTAACAAACTAATTATATGAAACTATTATCAGTACACTATAAATAAACTGGTTCTATGCCTTTATTAGTAAATTAAATCTAAGCCTTTATTACTATACTTTATTATTTTTAAGACATTTATAAAAATGCCTTCTATATTTCTTTTCACTCCACTGTACTCCACCACGGGCGACTGCACGTACGCAATTGACAATTGGTTATTGTCATTTCACCATATTTTTGAACAGACAGTGTGTTTACTTGGAAATATTACTGTATATTTACAGTTTTAATTTATATTTCCATCGTAAGTTTGGTCTTAAATTTAATTTAGAAGTGGTATTAAAAAGTCTTAAAAAGTCTTAAATATAAATTGTTTATACCTGTAGCCACCCTGCTTGAAGTAGTTGGGACACTTTATACATGGAGTAGTGATCAGTTGATTGCAGTGTGTAACTTTCTACATATTGTTGGTACTGAACATGAGAATGTATTGGAGAAACGTCATTCATTTCTAATTGCACACATTGTGAAGTATATAGAAAGAGATGAGGTAGAGGAACTTGAGGTCCACCTTAACCTGAAAGACAAAATTGTTAAAATTCAACTAACATTTCAGCCTGAAATTTAGAATTCTTTAGAAAACATGAAATAAAGACAGCAAGCCAAACCAACCAGAACGGTAATCCTGTAAGAGATCTTACTCAACCATTTGTGTGGCAAAGAGAGTTTAAAATAGCTGGTCAAATTGGAGAACCAGGACAAAAAGATAAACTTAGTTTATTTAGCCTGGCTTATCAGACTGGAAATGGAATAAAGATAAACGTCCCTGAACATGAAATAGTCCATGCAGTCATCAAAGCAATCGCGCCTGGCATTAACTACGCAGTTACTTAGAGGGCAAAGGCAATTTAACGTTACCTACCTTGAGAAGAATCCTTTAGTCACATTACCGAATTGTACAAAAAACTAATGTCAGAGGCCCAAGACAACAAAGAAACCCCTCAGAACTTTCTCATTTATGCTTTAGTTCTGAGGCAGAAAATTCTTTTTGCATCACAGGAAGCTGAGTCTAGCCTCAAGTACGACCCTAGTCTAGTGCAAAATATGTTCCTCCATATAGTTCGTACCGGTCTGAAAAATGATTACATCAGGGGTGACATCAAGCCATACTTGCAACAAACAGACGTAAGTGATGTTGTTAGAGAAATTGAATATTGCATGCATGACCGAGGCAGACAAAGTAAAAAGAAAACGTCTCGGTTACGTATGTAACCCTCGTTCCCTTTGTACAGCGTGTACAGACGTGTCGTGGGGAGTTCCCTGACGAATTGGGATCACGCTAGGGAGCCTAATTGCCTTTAAGAGAATTAAAAACGAGCCAATAAAAATTGGCATGTAATCTTTGCATTCCGCAAGCCGCCTACTAGCGCGGATATAAAAAGCTTAAGTAAACATTGCAATGACGCTTTTCGCTAAGGAGCCGAACAGAGTCCAGACCTCCGCAAAGGTACAGCAACATGGCGCAGGGACGACACATCTCTGTTCCCTGTACTCAGGGAACGAGGGTTATATACGTAACCGAGATGTTCCCTTTCGTCCTGGGAACTCCAACGTGTCGGAAGCCAGTGCTGGAGCGGTCTCATATGTAAAAGGCCAAGCGGCGTTACTGCAGCTGCGGCTGCCATATGCCCCAGGAGCCTCTGAAATTTTTTCTGTGGAACCGCTGTCCTGCCTTGAAAGGACCTAAGGCAGGTGAGCACTGACTGGACACGCTCCTCCGTGAGGCGCGCCGTCTGGGTGAAAGAGTCAAACTTCATACCGAGATATGAGATCCTCTTCACGGGGCAGAGTTTTCTCTTGTCCCAGTTGACCTGAAGCCCCAACTGGCTGAGGTGCCGTAACACCATGTCCCTGTGATCGCACAACACATCTCGCGAATGAGCCAGAATGAGCCAGTCGTCGAGATAGTTGAGGAAGCGAACGCCTTGTTCTCTCATGGGAACAATGGCCAACTCCGTGACTTTCCTGAAGACGCGGGGTGACAGGGCCAGCCCGAAGGGTAGGACTTTGTTCTGATATGCTCGACCCTCGAAAGCAAACCGTAGAAATGGTCTGTGTCGAGGAAGAATCGAGATGTGAAAGTACACGTCCTTCAGGTCGATCGCTGGAAACCAATCCTGGGGACAGATGCATTTGAAAATGTGCTTCTGCGAGAGCATCTTGAAATGGGAGTTTGTGCAGGGTCCGATTCAAAACTCGCAGGTCCAGGATTGGCCGTAACCCACCGCCTTTCTTGGGTACTCATGCACTTCGAAACTGCTCTACTGCACGGTGGAACAGCCAAAAAAATGGGGGAAGGAGGTGTGCAGAGGAACCACCCTTGTAGAGCAGAATGAGCGGGCTGGGCCGTCAACCTACAACCAGACTTGTGTCTGGTTGTGACACATCACGCATGTGTCGTGGAAATCTCTTGAACTCTCGTCTCAGGCCTACAAGGAAGAAAAGGAATAGTCGAATAAAGTCGTTATTTTTGTTTTTGTTTTTTTTGCACAAAAGGATTCTCATCGCTTGATAAACTTATAGTTGAGCCACAGTAGTCACATGGAATATTTAAACATTTTCTTCAATGACTTTCAGTGGTTTGGGGGGTGTCGTCACAATGTCTTATAGGGCACAATTCCCCCTGGGCACATGTCTTGTAGGCCAAATAAGCTAACAGTTTTACTGATTTAAACAGAATTTGTTTTGGGAGTAAAGTTCATAAATTATTGTTCTTTCCCATATGATTTTAACTATGTTGAGAGCTGTTCCTCTAGGGGGGTTCGGGGGCATACTCTCCCGCAATAAAATTGTGTACATTTTAAGGTTAAATGCATCAATCTGGTGCACTTTGAGAGCTCAAAATTAAGAGCTTTAACTGGCTTCAACCCATGAACTGTGACATTGAAAAAAGGAAAAGCCTCGACTTGTACCTGGACATTAAAGAGGGATCAAACATCTTTTTAGTTATGATATAATCCTCTGTTTTAGGATGCCAAACGATTATTATAATGTAATAATGATTTATATAATTATTCCTATTACGTAAAATCCATATAGGCCTAGCCAATAAATGTACTGTATAAATGAAAATGAATATTTCAAAAGCATATTTTACTTACACTACTTTCAAACACCTCACGCCCTCACCCTACGCCACTATAGATATTCAGTGTAGGGTATCTTTTTTGCTAAAAAGACAGGCACGTAGTGCAAATATACGCTCTCAACTCACGTTCAAAGTCCACTCAAAGTCATAGGCAGCGCAGCGTCTCTCTGTGCATCGCCTGTGTTGACAGTTTGTTTAACATAAAGCGGGAGATTACCAGATGCCCTGTGGGTGTTGTAGCCTAGGCAACTGTATCACGTGCTGTTTGAACTGACGCGCTACTGCGATCTGTCACATTTAAAAGCGCCAAAGCGTTCCATATCAAGAGTAAACTTCTCTGTCTGTCGGTGTCAGTGTCACTTTTCCGCGATTTTTCTCTGCGTGATAAAATGCAGTGGTCCAATCAGTAATTAAGAGCCTGAACTTGCTTATAGTAATACAAATAAAATACAGCACAGAAGAATTTCTAATTTAGCGTGAGATTCCTTTGTTGAGCGTGAGACCGTGAGATTGAGGCTGAATGCGTGAGTGACACGCCAGATGCGTGAGAGTTGGCAACCCGACTCCTTCATGTTCATGACAGGTGTTATGTCATGTTTATGACAGTGTCATGTCAGGCTTATGCACACCCCTTCAAATAAAGTGTTACCCTTAATTTTCAACTAACCCTTTAACTCAGAGAAATCAAATTAGACATGGCGCTACTAAAGAACCTTAGTGCTCAAGTGTCACAAATCAGAGAGTTGATTCAACTTTAAGACTGTGTACATCATGCCACAAGTCCTTTTACTGCTCTAAGTTATGTCAGGCTCATCACTGGAGTGAACACAAGAAAGATTGTAAGCAAAATGAACACAAAGATGTGCAAGAATTAAAGGTGAAAACGAGTACAAATTCAAACAAAACATTGAGTGTGGCCACTTTAGTGGGAAAACAGTGTCTCATTGACTGTTATATCCATGGAGTAAAAACAACAGCATTGTGGGACACAGGTTCTCAAGTTTGAATCATTGATGAGTGGTGGAAAAATAAGGTATTACCTGATGTGAAGCTGAGGCTTGTCTCCGAGATAATTGATGCATCTGACACACATATAATTGCAGCCAATGGACAGGGTATCCCTTATGTTGGATGGATAGAAGTCACATTTCGGTTGCCAGGAGACAACAGTGATAGCATGGAATCATCATTCTTATTCTAGTAACAGAGGGAAAACACTTCTCCCATCCTATTATTGGTTACTACGCAGTTGAGCTCATAGTGACTAACCACTCGGATGAAAGTACAGATCCAATATGCATTGAACCATTAAAGAGAATAGTGAAAATGATATTTCAGCTTTTATAGAACTTGTAAGGACAGAAAAGTCACATGAATATGTGGTGAGGACTCTTAGAGAAAAGGTGTTAATTCCCAAGCATACCTCTCTGCAGTTTGAGTGCCGAATAAAGATGGGCCCACTAAAGGAGCACACCACTTTGATGTTTGAACCCGATGTTGATCCAAAATGGGCATAAGGGCTTGAGTTCCAGGAGACACTGTGCAAGGAAAGGGGGGTGCTGCACCATACATCGTGATTGATGTTCTTAACCCAACGGATCATGACATTGTCCTGTTTAGTAAAATAGTCATTGGAACAGCACACGGAGTACAAGCTGTTTATTCGCCCACGTCATTTGATCAGTCAAGCCAGTCCATACGTACATCAGTGACTTCCATCCAAACGAGCGGCATCTACCAGTAATGTTTGGGACCCCCCAGTGGTTTTGAGTCATATGAGTCAGCCTGAAAAAGAAATAGCACACAAAATGTTACGAGAGGATTGTCTGTCATTCTCCAAATCAGATGATGAAATTGGGTGCATAGAAAATACTAACACTGAAAATATCTCTACAAGACACAATTCCTGTTGCACACTCATAAATCTCTGTGCCGAAGCCGCTGTATAGGGAAGTAAAAGATTACCTTAATGACCTGATTTCTCAGGGCTGGATATCTAAGTCAACATCATCTTATGCATCACCTGTAGTCTGTGTTAGGAAAATGTATAGAAGCCTAAGCCTTTGTGTGGATTACAGGGAGCTGAATAAGAAGAACCATCCTGATCAGCCAATTCCCAGGGTACAAGATATCCTCGACAACCTAGGTGGGAATTCGTGGTTTTCACTATTAGATCAGGGCAAAGCACATCATCAAGGGTTTATGGCAAAGAAGAGTAGACCCCTGACAGCATTCATAACTCCATGGGGGTTATATGAGTAAATAAGAATTCCTTTTGGCCTGACAAATGCTCCAGCTGCCTTTCAAAGGTGTATGTAGGAATCCTTGGAGAGTTTGAGAGACCGGATATGTGTGCCGTATCTTGATGACATACTAGTCTATAGCAAGTCCTTTGAAGACCATGTCCACCATGTGCGGGAGGTACTGCAGCAGCTTAGACAGTCTGGAATAAAACTGAAACCAAGTAAATGTGGAATGTTCAAGAAATAAATCTGCTATTGGAAGGATTGTTTCTGCTGAAGGTAGCAAAGTGGACCCAGCTGATACGGAGGCTGTGCAAGCTTGGAAGGAAAAGAGACCAGGCACCGTTGGGCAGCTGCATACTGTGATGGGGCTCTTAAGCTACTACAAACAATATATTAAGGATTTCTTAAAGATTGGTGGACCACTATGTGACTTACTCAAGGGCACCCAAGGAGAGGAAAAGATGTGCCAAAAATCAAGACAAAGCAGACTAAAAAATAGAGGAGTGCCATCTAACCAACCAATTGTTTGGAAAGCCGAGCACCAAGAGATTTTGGAGATATTGATCAACCATCTGGTCAAACCACCTATCCTTGGCTTCCCTGATTATACATTGCCCTATACTCTTCATATGGATGCCTCAAACCAAGGTCTGGGGGCAGTATTCTACTAAAAGCAGGATGGCAAATTCCGTGCAATAGACTCTCGGACAATTACAACTGCCATCTCCATTCGGGTAAATTAGAGTTTCTCGCAATCAAGTGGTCAATGACTGAGAAATTCAGAGACTACTTATACTACACCTCGACATTCACAGTCTTCAACGATAATAATCCCCACACATTTGTATTATCCAGCGTGAAACGGAATGCAACTGATTGTAGGTGGGTAGCTGAGCTAGCCGACTTTCAGTTTTCAATAAAATATTGCCCTGGTCGAGAGAATACAGATGCTGACAGCTTATCAAGATTGCCTCTCGACATCGAAGAGATGATGGAACAATATACAGAGGAATTTTCATCAGACTCTATTGCAGCTACTGCTCAAGCAGTGGAAATACAGGAAGATCCTTCATCGTGGGTACTATCTGATCCTCCATGTCCATCAGATCGGGGTGTCAGCAGTTCTATTCCTGGAAATTAAATACAACAGGCTCAACGGGAGGATGTGCATATTGGACCTGTAATAAAATGTAAACTGACCTGTGTGAGGCCTCATGGCCACCAACTTAAGTCTCTTACCACTAAGAGTAGGTGTCTTCTTCGAGAGTGGGAGAAGCTCCATGTAGATGAGGATGGGATCCTAAAGCGAAAAACATCTACAAGAAACCAGTTGGTTTTACCTGAAAGATACAAGACAATTGTAATGAAATAATTGCACAATGAGATGGGCCACCAAGGCATTGACCAACATCCCTTATCAAAGACTGTTTCTTTTGGCCTCATATGCAACAAGAAATCAAACATTATATTGCAAAAAGCTGTCCTTGGTTAAAGCAAAAGAAGCCGTGTAAAGTAACAAGGGCCCCTCTCACCAATATCATCACAATGCAGCCCTTTCAACTTGTATCTGTAGACTTCCTGCATTTAGATAAATGTAGAGGGGGAATAAGAATATATATTTGTGGTAGTCGACCACTTTACACGGTTTGCGCAGTTGCGCTGTTGCGCATGTCAAAGTCTGCTAAAACGGTAGCTGATCACCTGTTTAATGACTATGCCCTGCAATTTGGATTTCCAAAACGAATACACCACGACCCACGATGAATACATTCATGATGACGAAGATCGTGAGTTTGAAAATCAGGAGCACAACTTTGTATCCAGGTGAAGACATACTTGTTAGGAACCTGACGCCAAGAGGGGGTACAGGTAAGTTGCGTAACCATTGGGAAGAGACCATTCACAATGTTGTGAGGCAAGTCAATGAAAATCTCCTAATTTATGAAGTCAAGCCTGAGTTGAGGAAGGGGAGGTCTAGAATCCTACATCGCAACCTCTTGCTTTCATGCAATCATTTGCTGATAGAAGGACAATCCAACAAAGAATAAGAATAAGGACTACTAAAAGAGGAGTGACATCATTAGAACTGATGGAGGATGAGGATGAATGTTGTCTTTATTACTCACCAAACCAACAGCACAGTGGAGGTACAACGAAGTACATTGAAGATGATGACGAGTTAGAAAGGGGGGTGAGCAGACTGGCCACGCAGATCGAGAATATTGCCGAAATCGTAGATCGAGTGGACGCTGTTGGGCTATCAGAGGATGGATGCCCAGGTGAAGAAGACTGTGATGAGGAACTGATTCAAGCTGAGGATCTCTTTATAACTGGACAAAGAGAGGAACATGTCGAAAACACATTATCACCTGAGCAATGCAACGATTCCACAACGGTTGAGAAACATTCTAAACCTAAGAGAGAAAGACGAGCCCCTCGACTGTTCACTTATGATCACCTTGGTACTCCCAATTGCCATAATACAAGTTGTAGTCGTAAAGTTCAGCAGTATCAGAATATGCCTTACCTTGGACACCAAACATTTCTATCATGGCCAAGCCCAGGGCCATTTTATAATCCTTACCCATATCTTGCATACGGATATTAGGAATAGACTGTGGATCAATACAGGCTAAGTAAGTTGTAGTAAAAGTCTAGTGCAGCATAGTCCACATTAAACAAAGTCTATTAAGATTGAAAACTTAAGTGAACTGCAAGCTGATGGGACAATATCTAATTGTGAGGGGGAGTGTGTAGTGTGGTTAAAATATCAATATGATTTATGCAACACTAAACAAAATGATATGTGAGTTCACTGGACAAATGGTTAACTGGAGAAAAAAAATAAGTGTAATTCAAGAAATGTTCACTAGAGGCGAATCAAATGCAACAGCCAATACAGCTTGATGCACAGACAACATTGAGTCCGAGTCAACATTGAGTCTTTGCATTTATACCCCTTTTTCCAGGGGTGCAACACAATCACGCAGGGCGTTCCCACCGCGTTTCAAACGCAGCGTCTCGTTCCCTCTCAGGTAACCAGGGTTACATACATAACCTGAGATGTTTTGCCGGTAGGTTCACCCTTGCTCAAATAACAAAAAATCTCCCTGGAATTGATTACATTGGATCTTTAATGAAATTCATTAATCCACAAAAGGTCCGTTTGGATTAGGAATTGCACGTCAATGTACTTATCTTATAGTCCCTGAACACACACAGACACCTTTTTACCTAGAAAAAAAGACCTCTAACTGCAAGTATACATTTGAATTTGCATACATTTATTTAAAGTTAGCACAGCTTGTTACTTGAACTGGCAGATGAGCATCTGCTGTGATGGATGTGAAGATTCACAACTCAATGTGTTCAGTCTTTGTGCTTCTACTTTTACCAAGGTGAAAGTGGAAGCTCTGTTACATGTAGTGGTAGACTAATCTCTCAATGAATCTAAATCTTAATACTGCAACACTGCAGTTTGTCTGTTCTATTCATTATGCATTGACTGGGTGAGATAAATTATGTAGTGGATGGAAATGTTTTACAAAACTAGTTAAATCATCAGCATGTATTATTGATGGTGCCGAAAAGATGTCCAAAATTCCTAGTCACGCAATGAGACAGCATATATACAATGCAAGTCTCAATGATAAAGAGGGCCTGATGGCCTGGCCTGGGGATATTATCTAGATTTTATTCCACATTGTTGTTGCAATTTCTGCTGATTTGTTAAGATAATGTCATCTTGTTGGCTAACAAATTAGGTTTTTTTCAAAACTGCAGAAATTACTTGTGATAGTCATGGCAGCATTCGAAAGAATGTATTGAAAACTACAAACCCATTTTGTAGTAGTACATGTATAATGTTTTTCAATCCATTTTCCAACAAAAGTGTTTTTAAATTTAGTTTAAATTTAGTGACATTATAGTTGTATATTTTCATAAAACAGAGACAATTTAGTAAATGTGAAGGGAAAATAACAATTTAAAGAACTTTAACATTCAATGAAAAATATAAATATTTCTAACAAAATTCTTCAGTACAGAGGTGACATACATCCATACGGAAGCGTATTGCATTCACTTGAAGAAAAAAAATTACTCTGTTTTTCTGAATTAATGAGTTAATTATCTTAGAAATTAAGAGATCATTTTTTTCATGGCAAAGAAAAGTTTTGCTCTGTTTTTCTGAATTAACAAGTTAATTATCTCAGAATTACAAGATCATTTTTCATGAAAAAAAGGTTTTGATCTGTTCTTCTGAATTAAAGACTTGATTATCTCAAAAACTGAGAAATTCAGAATAACAGAGCAAAAACTTTTTTCCAAAAATGATTTTTTTTTCTCGTAATTCTGAGATAATTAACTTGTTAATTCAGAAAAACAGAGTAGATTTTGTTTCCTCTAGTGAATGCAATACGCTTCCGTACATGCATGCTGTATTTCATTCACACAAAAAGTCTCGGGTTATGACTATAACCCTTGTTCCCTGAGAAGGGAACAAGACACTGTGTCGAGAATCGACTCTTTGGGATGAATGAAAATATTCCAATCCTGATTGGTGTTGCGTCGTGACGTAACATGTGACGGCATACCTGGAAGTATAAAGGTTACGCTGACACAACACATACCAGCCTCGCGATGAAGCAAGACGTTCTAAGGCCTCAAGGGGCGTGGCAGAACGATGCAGTGTCTCGTTCCCTTCTCAGGGAACAAGGGTTATGGTCATAACCAGAGACGTTCCCTTTCGAGGGAACTCTACACTGCGTCGAGAATCGACTCTTTGGGGAATGAATGCCCACTAAGCCATGCACCGAATTGGCCTGTCCTCGATTGAAACTGTTTTAGGCACTCAGCTAGGACTAAGTACGTGTGCGCCAGGTGTACTGGGAAGGTGAAGACTGTAGAACCGATATAGACTGTAGAATATACATTGCTTTGATATACAGTATTTTCCCCTGGGATCAAAGAATAATCAGATGCGCCAGTCTGTACAGAGGGCGCGATCTGAGTCCCCCTTGTAGGTTCAGATAAGCTACCACTGATGTATTATCCAAACGTATCAATACATGACAACCCTTGATGTCTGGATGGAAGCTCCTCAGAGCCCTGAACACAGCCAACATTTCTAGACAATTTATGTACCAAGAATGATGATGGTCCTGCCACAGCCCTGGCAAAGCCCTGGTCCATGACCACGCCCCAGCCAGTGAGGGAGGCGTCTGTTGAAACGGTTTTCCGGCGACATGACGCTCCCAGCACTGACCCTTGGGATAGGAACCAAGGCTTCTTCCAAATTACCAGAGAACGAAGGCATCTGCGCATAACTCTGATCATACAAAATGGATTCCCCTTGGGGGAAAACCCCTTGGATTTCAGCCACCACTGAAGGGGCCTCATGTGTAGAAGGCCCAAAGAAATGATGTTGTATGCCACTGCCATGAGGCCCAGCAGTCTTTGAAATTGCTTTACAGTGATGGCCTGGGCTAGCTTTAACCTGGATACCATTGCCAGAATGGACTCGATACGTGCAGGAGACATTCCTGCCTGCATCGTAATCGAGTTCCACACGACTCCCAAAAATTTTGTGCACTGGGATGGTTCTAGCACACTTCTTTGTTTTGAGTCTCAACCTCAATTTCTGAATGTGGCCATCTCGATGCGGAACTGCCATTTCCCGGGACTGAGCCAGAATGAGCCAGTCGTCGAGATAATTCAATATACGAATCCCTTGAAGTCTCAGTGGAGCAAGTGCTGCATCCATACATTTGGTGAACGTGCGGGGAGAGAGCGCTAGGCCGAATGGAAGAACCCGATATTGGTAAGCTTCGCCCCCAAAAGCGAACCTCAGGAACCTCCTGTGACATGGAAGGAAGGATACGTGAAAATAGGCGTTTTTAGATCTATCTTGACAAACCAGTCCTCGGATCTGATGTGACTCAAGATTACAGGAATGGTAAGCATTTTGAACCTGAACCTCCTCAGAGACCGGTTTAAAACCCTGAGATCTAGAATTGGCCTTAACCCCCCATCCTTCTTTGGCACTATAAAGTATCGGCTGTTAAACCCTGGGGGGTGCCCGAACTGCAGTCTATACCCTGATTTTATTATATGCAGGACCCATGCAGATATGTTGAGTGGATGATAAGATCCCTCTACAAAATCTACTAAGGGAACCAGCCTCTCGAGACTGGCCTCTGGTGTTTTTTGAGCATCTTTCTCAACTCCCTGAAGCGGAAGACCAGCAAAAGTCGATACGGTTTTTGTGACCATAAATGACGCTCGTTCATTATTAGAATATTTTCGCCGGAAAGAGATGCGGCCAGAAGCGTCGTTGAAGGCAAGCAACATACATCGTTTCCTAGAGGGCTGCGCTGTGTAGACTCGTAATCTACGCGCTGCCTCAGCAACGGCGAGATTTCAGTCATTCACAACATATTTGGCTTTCATCTCTCGAGAAGAAAGTCAATGGGCACGAGGCTGAAACAACCGAACGCACAGCTTTGTGTGCGTCAAGATATTTCTTAACGAACACAGCCAGCGAGCCACTATAGATTCTTTATTGCAATGCAAACCTTAAACCTACGCGCTGCCTCGGCAAACGCGAGATCCCAGTCACAAAATCTTTATTGCAAAGTAGACTTGTAACCTTCACGCTGCCTCGACAAACGCAAGATCCGAGCCACTATAGATTCTGTATTGCAATGCAGACCTTAAATCTATGCACTGCCTCGGCAAATGCGAGATCCCAGTCACAGAATCTTTATTGCAAATTAGACTCGTAATCTTCACGCTGCCTCGACAAACGTGAGATCTGAGCCACTATTGATTCTGTATTGCAATGCAGACCTTAAATCTACGCGCTGCCTTAGCAAACGCGAGATCCCAGTCACAGAATCTTTATTGCAGAGTAGACTCGTAATCTACACGCTGCCTCGGCAAACGCGAGATCCGAGCCACTATAGATTCTGTATTGCAATGCAGACCTTAAATCTATGCGCTGCCTCGGCAAACGCGAGATTCTAGTCACAGAATCTTTATTGCAAAAGTAGACCCGTCTCAATACTTTAGGACACTGGGATTGGAGACACGGGACGAATGCGGTTTATCCCACGATCTTGTGATCTTTTTGTGGAGATCGGGGAAAAACGGCAAACCCCTACACTGAGGCTGTGACCTGTGCCGCAGTAAACGTTCATTTAATTTACTTTGAACTTGCGTTCCCTGCTCATCTTTTGGCCAGCTGATGTTAAGTCTGGCCACGGCACGAGTCACAACCTCCACCAGCTCCTCATATGCTTGGCCGTGAACTGGCGCGGCTAACTCGCGGTCATCCGCATTGATACTGAGCACATCTACTTACTCGGAAGCAGAGAGCTTGAGTATCGGGACCTGATCGTGGGCAGAAGAAGCCGAGGCGCGGGCTTCTGCACCCCGCACGGGCTACGGGATCATCAGACGATGCATGAGAAATTGCCTCAGCAATCTGATTCTCGTCTGCAAGATCCCGCTGCGAACCCAATGATCTCAATCGCCGTGCCGCCTCAATGGACGCGGGACCGGAACCATGGTAACAAACTGAGTGACAAACAACACGAAATAAGACAGACAGTTTTCAACACGGAGCGCTTGTTGAAGAGCGAAAGCTGTAATGTCTTGTGTTAGCGTCACCTTTATACTTCCGGGTATGCCGGGATATTTTACGTTACGACGCAACACCAATCAGGATTGGAATAGTTTCATTCATACTTCAGAGACGCACACTTAGGGAGCGTCCTCAAAGATTCGATTCTCGACGCAATGTAGAGTTCCCTCGAAAGGGAACTAAAGCAGTGCCACTGACACTAGAGGCTAATGTGGGTCAATGCTAACATATTTTTAACAGACTTTTATAGGACATTCGTCTAGCCAGAGAATTTGAGCCAGAAGAGAGAGAGAGCATCATTAAGTCAGCAAGAAATGGACATCTTTGAATCTATTTTATAAACGAATGTTATTGATCTTATTATTTTGAACGATTCATCGACATATATATTTCTCTCTTTTTTTGTCTCCATCCAATCAACAACTGGATAGTTATTTATACAAGTTATTTAAATTTTTTCCTCCACTTTTTCATGTGGATGTATGTCACAATAGGGTAATAGTTCTGTTGCTTCCATTGCTTCATAAACAGCAGCAGAGTGTACAGTTACTTCTAGACCTGTTGTCCTGGGCAGAGTGTTTTTATTTTGCACCTCATTGCAGTTCTAGAAAAAATAAATATACACCAAAAAAAAAGAAGATAAAAAGCATCTGTTCTTTTACTCCAGAGCCAACATCTAATTGGAAAGAAAAACAAATCAAATTACCACACCTGAAATGATCTTGTTTTATCCCCTAAATAATAAGTAAACCATAAAAAAATAACGTGACCGTATGAAACCGAGGCTTTAGAGGTGGGAACTTGGCAATAAGATAACTGCTGTTAAAGGGGGGTCAACCACCAAAGGGACTAGGTGGCTCAATTACAATCTATTATCTCCTCTGAAGTAAGCTGAGTAGATAAGCTCCTTTTGTCTGTGAGGACTGAAAAAGCCTTGAAATTGGAAATTGTGGTAAACATGACACGGCTATGCTGTGGCTGATAGAAAAGGGCCGTTACTTTCGTGTTGTTGTCATGAAGAACATACCCCTGTCATGCAGACATTTATTATAGTTTCTATTCATAAGACCTGATGTATGTAATAATGTCTTTTGTGTTTACATGTCTGTATTGTGTACGTGTTTGTTTGTGTGAGTAAACACTTTGTCACAAGCTTTCTCCACTTAATATCACTCGCACTGAATTCAAAAGGGACACAAGCGTATATTAGCCTGGTTAGAGTTTTTATCTTCAGGCACTTTGATCTGACATTTTCTTGGGCGGTGACTTCCTTCACATCTCAATAATATGCTAATTATCCAGCACTGTTGAAATTTGTTTGTTAGGAATATTAATCTGCTGCAGCATGTTTTCACAAGTTTTATGTGCTCAGAATGTAGATGTCCCTGAATTCCCTCCATATTCATAAACTTGGTGTAATGTCATTTCACAATCAGTGGCATGAAATTAAGTTCATATCATATGCTCCTCATGCATAAGTTATATGTGTACAGTGAGGTCCAAAATACTGAAACCACCAACCCAAGCTCATGAGAGAATGAGGTTATTTACGGTTTCCAATGAAATCATATGGTGGATAAGAAATGTACATGTAAAAATTCAACGCAGCATCATACATTCAGATTTCAATGTTAGATATCAAAAAAACGTCCTGTTGTAATTGGTTGTAATTGTAATTGGTAATTGGTTGTAATTGGCCGCTAAAATTGTTGCTGCATACTGTACCCCTCTGAAACTGGGTAGTTGCGCCCCTGGCTGTGCTGTATCGTGAATAAGTCAAATGCAACCCCTTCAGCCGTGACTTATTCACGATATAGCTCTAGCCTTGAGTACCTTATTGCTTTTATAAACGATTACCACACAATAGAAATATTAAAGCCAAAAAAATAAAAGCCTTCCTTCTGCTGGAAAAAACAAACAAAAAATAGTCCCTGACCGTGAACAGCAACAGAAGTTACTTTATTTCACCATTAGATGGCAGCAATGACTGTCTTTATGATTGAGTCAGTCAGTAGAGAAGACTTTTATATTGAGAGGACTGACTTGTGAACACAGAGAAGCAAGGTGCAACTGACAAATGTGATGTGATCTGGGACAACCCACTGATCGTTATGATTTTCAGAAACGGAATTTTGACAAAAAACAGGTTTAAATAACGTCACATCCTGCTAGCAGGATGACTGGCACTCTTTTTCTATTGCCTTTTTTTCATATCACATATTTTAGTAATCATCATAGATTAGGTATCATTCGAAAGCTTACAAACTCAAAATTCATCCTGTGAAAACCATTTTGAAAAATTGGACGACTTAGAGAGGCGAGCAAGATCTTTTAAGCACGCAGCTTCAGACTTTGTTGTTCTCTTGTGCTCCGCATCACACCACACGATAACGTTGGATAAAAACAAATAAATAAAAACTTGCATGCCGTTGTACTTTACACAGGACTGGCGGGACCTTTATTCTGTTATATGGTTTATTTTGATAGATGAAACTGTCTTTGTAATGTTAAGAGAAGGAGAGATAAATGGGCGATTTTGTTGTTTCTTGCCCCTCTGCTACGCCGTGTGTGTTCTTAAAGAGAAAGACGTTTTCAGCTTGCCAGTATAAATCACTATTTTTCTGCACCAAACTAGTGAATTTTCCCAAGATATATTCAGAGATGATAAACAAGATGTTATAAAAATAACAATTTATTGAAAACCCAATTTTGACAAAAAAAACTGACATTCGATCTGTTTTTAGACCTTAACTGAAAATGTACCAGCGCGACACCTGACGGATTTTCCTAGATCGCATCACAAATTGATAGTGTGTCAGGATATGGGAAAACCCTGTTAAAAGGACAAGATATCGCAGCAGACATAGGACTGACCTGAAGGACAAATATCTACTGTAAATTTGTAAATCTCTCACAATAGTCTCAGTTACCTAGCTCCAAGTATGAAGAGGGTAATCAGAAGGTGTTTCCCCACTGAAACATCATCAATCAGAGCGTAGCAATCCGAGATGGCAGCCACAAAAAATCTGAGAGTAACAGGACCATGTGCCTGCTGACAGCTGAAGCAATCTTGCAGTGGACTGGGTCTGCATGATGTATAGTACACCACCTTTGTGGTGGTGTACAGTAGCGGAGTGGCAATCGGGAGAGTCGGGAGTTTTCCCGGTGGGCCGGTAGTGTTACGAGGCCGCGAGGGCCGGCCCGGTCTGATAAAATGTATTTTTTGGAAGTTCGCCATGGCCCAAGCTAAGAGAAGAAAACTATTTTTTTTTAAATTTTTTATAACGGAGCATATATTTGCACTGAATGCCTGTCATTACAGCAAAACGACACCCGTTAAAGAACAGCCTCAGTGGCGTAGGTAGTAGGGCGTGAAGTGTTTAAATGCAGCTTTTTGATGCGCTGAACGCGAGTTCGAATCCGCCTTGCCGAACTCTCTCTTCTCCCTTTTCCCAACACAGATATGTAAAGATGTAAAATGTAAAACCTAACATTAAGGTCTCTAGCGTTATATTTTGCCAACGAACTAAAATTGAAACCATATGGCGTTGCGCCATTATAATAACTGACATTAGAATAGCATCCAGTTTGTTCTGCGTGATTACTTTGCTCTCGCGATCATCTGGTGTTTTCTCCTAAATAAAAGCTCAAGGGTTTATTTCTTGCAAGTGAAGAAATTAGGACAAAAGTATTTTAATTTTCCTATATTATAGTGTAATGTAGGTTAAAATATACTTTTGAAGTACTCATTTTCATTTACACATTTATAGGCTATAAATGGATTTTACAGTACGTCATAGGAATAATTATAAATCATTATTACATTATTATAATAATTGTTTGGCATCCTAAAACACCATTGATAATGTAATGCAAACTGAGACTCTCATAACTAAAAAATATATTTGAGCCCTCTTTATTGTCCTGGTACAAATTAATGTTTTTTCTTTGTTCAACGAGCAGTTCATGGGTCTTAATTTCGATCTCTCAGAGAGCATGAGATTGATGCATTATAACCTTAAAATGTCCAAAATTTTCTTGCGGGGGAGCATGCCCCCGAACCCCCCTAGAGGCACAGAGTCCACCCAACTAGTTTTAGAAAGTACTATGGGAAAGAACGACCATTTATGAACTTTACTCCAGCATACTACAACAAAGTTCCCTTTAAATCACTAAAAATGTAAATGCTATTGGCTAATCGTGCCGGCGACGAGGGCCGGTGGTCTACGAAATTTCCCGGTAGATTTTTTGGTCCCACTCCGCCCCTGGTGGTGTACATTCTTCTAGTGGAGGGAGCCTTAGCACCCAGAATAGTCTCCATTACCTCCATTCCATTGCTATAAGCAACTACCACCTTATTGTCCACTCGCACCAGAACATGGTAGCCCCTTAAGAAGTACTTCAGGGTCATAAATACAGCCATGAATTCGAGGCAGTTGAGGTGCAAATCAAGATGACAGTCCATCAGAAAACAAAGAAGAAAACGAGCTGTTGCAGCTGAAGAAGAAGAATGCTCTGCACTTCCTGAAACCTATGGGAAGAAAAAAACTGAACTTGCATATGATACAGACCAAATCCCAGTTGTGCCCGACAACCCTCCATCATGCTTCATCTTCAAGTTATCAGGAGTGTTGCTGAAGAACATACTTCTTCAAGTTGTTCTTCAAGAAGAAGATGCTGCCTACATGCCCCTCTCATTGGCTTGCTCAAGGTTCAGGGACATAGTTGGGGATGACAATTTCAAGAATCAGGCACACTTCTTATGGCTAGAAAGTTATGCTGGGAAGGGAAAGCGAGGCGAGCTCCAGGGCATTTTTTCAGAAACCTTCTACTCTGGATTTTGCAGTTTTCACTGCATGCAGATCAGTTCTAATGAGCTGATAGTTTCCTTAAAAATAACAAAAAAAAGACTAAAAATAATAAAATAAAGAAAGGGCACAAGGCACTAGGCCTGTGCCCTTACCCTTATTTGCCTCTGGGGATTAGCCCTTGGATGAAATGTAAAGGTTTCCCCTTGGGCACAGCTGCCATTAGACTCTTTGAAAGTGACGGAAAGTAAATTCCTTACCTAGCCCAATATCACACATGGTGTCCACTGGGCAGGAGAGAGAGCGCTTTTCATAGAGTTGAATCTCAACCCCAGGGATACAAGATGAGTGACAACAACATCCAATGGTTTCGAAGCACAAGCTCTTGAGACTGGGCCAAAATCAGCCAGTCATCTATATCATTTAAAATGCAGATGCCCTCGAATCACAACTGGGCCAGAGCTTCATTCATGCAGTTGTGTATGTGTGGGTTGACAGGGCTAGGCAGAATGGAAGAACCTGAGGTTGGAAAAGCTTTGCCGCCGAAAACAAACCTCGGGAACTTTGTGTTGTGGCAGAATTTCTATATGAAAATATGCATCCTTGAGGTTGATTGTGACAAACCAATCTTTGTGTTGAATTTGAGACAATCATTTGACTGTCAACATTTTGAACTTTAATGTTCTGAGAGAACGGTTCAGACCACAAAGGTCTAGAATTGTACATAACCCCCCCATCTTTTTAGGGGAACCAGAAAATAGTGGCAGTAATAACCTGATTGTCTGGAAGGGAAACATGTTCTATGGCCCCTTTTGCCCAGCAGAGTTGCATTTCTTGTATCAGCAAGTCACCACGCCATTAAAAAACATGGAGAACGGTGCACAGACTATATTCTGTAGCATTTTCCTAATTTCCTATGGTTTTTAAAGCCCAGGGATATATGTTTGGCAGTAATTTCCATGCTGCCAACTTCTCTGAAAGGTGCACTATTTTGATGTGTGTTGTGGCGATGTCATCCTGAAATAAATGAATAAATAAATAAATTGCAATGAAATGCTTAATTGTCCTGCATTTATCAGTCATTATTCATCTGTAAAATTAAGCTGAGATCATTATAAACAAAATATCCACAAATATTTAAAAAAAAATGTCTATATTATATAAATCAACAGTCATTATGAGATAATTGCTGAATAAAGATGGCGACGTCTTTAGTCCAGCCCCTGGTTACCTTTATCTGGATGACTTGCATCGTATTGGGAGGCATTGAGTGTATCTTGCAGAGCTCCTCTAGAAGACACAGCGGTTTATTGTTTTATCCACGGCAAGAGTGTTTATCGTCTGCGTTCTAATGGATCACGCTCTGGATCACTAAAAGGAAAGTATCTTTGCTGTGTGACAAGCTGATTGTCGTTGTGACGCTGCAGGGGAAACAGAACGAGTGGGTAGTTCCAAAACTTGAACTGGTTTGACAGATGTGGAGCCTCTAGCCTATGTATTCACATCTGAGAAGTCCTGGAAAATGTGGACCAGAGTCTTAAAGGAAAAAAGATACGCGAGTACAGTTTAGCCAGTACTGGATGACTGTTTTTGATTGGGCAAATCAAAAAAATTTTTTATTTTTTTTCCCCTTGCTGACCTATGTGAACTATTTTTTTTTTTGCTGTGGATTACTGTTGGGATTAATGGTCTTTTGAACTGGACTAATTTTGTTTCTGTTTGGTAGCCTGTTTTGTGGCTGGACAATTTTTTGATTGGCAGGGGGCTTTTTCTTTTTTTAGTTTAGTTCGTGCGTATTATACGGCAAGAAGTGCGTATCATATGCACGCGAAAAACGCGTACCATATACACCCAAAAACTGTTTTAGCGTATAAATGGCAAGAGAAATGACATTCGTGCTATAGATATGAACTTTCATGAGATGCAACTCATCTTCCAGGCATATGACACTGCAGCATGAGAAATCGGGGGTCTGGCGTGTGAGCGTGTGAAACCAATCCGATGCGTGTGTCTCACGATCAATGCATGAGAGTTGGCAGCTCTGATGTATGTGTAATTGTGAAAATATGTATGTTTAGATAAGTTATGTTTGCGATTTAGTTAATGAAACTTGTGCATACTAGGTATTTGGTTCGGATACTCTGCTTGCAACAAAGTTTATTTTACGATTTGGATTTTGACTAAAGGCTCTTAACACTGTATGGCAAGAAAGACATTTCCCTCCCTCAGAAATTCAAATTTCTTAGAATCAGAATCAATAAACAATCAACACTGAGTGCTCACAGGACGAACAGATTGATTGATTGATTGTAATATTAATTTTACTACATTAAATTAATTCCATTAACTGATCCAAATATTCATAATTAATTATTATAAATAATGACTGATAATTAATATTTATTTTGAGCTAATTTGCTACACCTACCAACAGGTGTGTTCGACATCGCCTGCGGCTGGATGCAACCGATCGGCGAGAACACCCGCGTGCAGGCGGGGAGGAGCTGCAAACGGAGACGTGAAGTCGGACAAATTTCTGGTTCCCGTAGTGACCGCTCACGTGGTGTTTGCATGCTTTACCACAGCTGAAGTGAAATAAATGCAACATTTGCCAAATAAACAGATATTTCAGACACATTTTCATTCAATACTTTACTGCTTCATACAGCATCTGTTTGAACTAGAATAAAGTTCAAAATAAGCCTATATCAATGAAGTGGAGTCAACTTTTTTAATCAGTTTTATTTTGATAAACATGACACAACATAACATTGCGACTACATGAAAAGAGTGTTTACTGTTATAAAATACTGATTTGTGAGCTTTAGTGGAACTAAAGGTGTGAGAATAAACACGAAACGCACGTGATCGTTGTCATGCGGTGAATCCGGCGAATCGTGGAACAGCTGTGACATCATCAGAGCTCGTGCAGCCGCTCTTGAGAAGCTGCGCTGGCTGAGTACTCCGGCTACTCTCGTATCGCTCTCGTGGTACTTTGATGGCATATGTCACAGTCACGTGGAGTCAGCGCTGCATCAAGTCGGACAACATTTCTAACCGGCATGCACTGTTTCAAGTCAGCCGCCGATCGGTCTGCGCAGAGCTGCATGAAGTCGAACAAGCCTATTGTCAATGTTGTTCTACATGGTTTGGTGGGGAGTGCTGACTTGAGCTTTGTGACGATGAGCTTCCAGGAGAGATAGCCAACGAACAACTCTTCCTACTGGGGCATTATCGTATAACCATGTGCCCTTGCACCCATTATAGTCGAATACGTTGACGTTTTAGGACATATATCTGCTCTAACTTCGAATTCTTACTGAGTTCTTACTTTCTCCTGTGGCCAGTCTAGCTGTAATCTGGCCACTGCACAAGTGACCACCTCGAGTAACTCCTCATTTATCATTGAGGGAGGAGCACTCGAAGGTAGCGTTCTCAAAGTCCATCTCGAGATGGCTATTTTACCATTTAATTCCATATAATTAAATGTAGCCAAATAACAGCTAGACAATATATTAATACAAACAACTATCTTCTCAAATCAGAGGAGTATGAAATAATTTCTCAGAATTAAATGCAGTCAAATATTTCCCTAACTTCCCTAGACATTTTACATGGAGTTCCTCAATTGATGGTATCACCTCTCCCAGATTTGAACTTGGAACTTGCTAGTCACTTTCCCATTTCTGATCACGATATATCTCGCTTGATTTGAACTTTATATGTCAACACTGAAATGAATCTGCAGCAGTCAGGTGGTACAAGTAAGAGCTAGTTAATACTTATTGCAATGTTATGTGCTTTGAGATATTAGGTAATTTAACACAGTCTCTTGTGATGCTTTGCAGACTAATGTGTGTGTTCATGTATTTTGGAGGAGGCGTGGATTTGGAGAGCCCTCTGAAGGGATGGTGGAATCTAAAGATTTCAAAGCTATCTTACTAGCTTCTCTGAAATAGCCTACCCCATTAAATTATTTGAAATGTAAAAAAAATGCAAAAATAGAAGCTTTTCTTCTAGTGATCTCAGACTTTTGAATATCATTATACATTTCTTGTAAATATGAAATGAGATTTGTACCAGATAATCTGGATTTATATAGTTTGTTTTAAGAGTTTGTGGTTGTATGTTTCTCTGTGGACATCAGGATTCAGAGCATGTGATACACACTTCCTTCTTTGAAGAGTTCAATTCATACACCATTGTAACCCCCTAGAGAAAGTTCAAACCTGAGTTTTGATGTGATGAGAAGAGTGAGAAAGAAGCAGAAGATGAGCAATAATGGATGGAGAGATGAAATCTATGATGTTTGGAATTGGACAGTGGCAGGATAAAAATCACTGAGAGATGGAGATGTGGAGAAAAATAGAATGGAGTGATGGAAGATGCAGGGCATCCTCTTTTCTCTCATCACGCTTGTGTGCACTAAGTGGTGAGTGAGCAGTAGGCAGTAGCCAGAGGGTCTGGAGGGAACACTTGGCATGCTAGTGGCCTCAACTCCCCTCCACTCAGCTAGGTAACACTCCCTCTCTCTCTCTTTCTGTATCCTCCATTCTGTCCCTGCAGGGAACACACAGCGATCAAAACAGTAGCAAACAAAGTCTACACGTACAACCCAGTCAGCCACAACAGGGCAAAACAAACACTGGACAGACTCAGTCACGCACACCCACAACCACACTCATACACACGGATATAGGCTACGCACATACCACTCAAGATGACATGTAGGGGGAGAAATGCAAACATTTTACAACCATTATAATAAGCACACTAACGCCGCCTTCACATTGGCAGTTGAAATCAGCTCCGATGCGGCTGCGAAACGACCGGAAGTCATTCATTTCCTATGGAGATTCGCAGACCGCATGCGAATGGGTCCGAAACCTGTCCGACCGAGTGCGGTGCGAAGAAAATCGTGTCCGTTGGTCATCCGGATGCGTTCAAAAATTTTAACTCGTGCGAAAAGCTACGGACGGTTCCTATCCGACAATTCCAGCGGAAGTTGAGCGTTGCTATGGTACTGATAAACAAACCTGAATTATTAACTTTTAATAAAATAAATTATGATTTTATAATGATAAGTTGTCATGTCATTTTTTATTTTCATGACTTTCTAACGTTTATAAGGGCAGTTAATACAATTAAATTGAAGGTAGACATTGAACTATTGACCACTATATCACATATTTTAGCCGACCTGACATGTCAACGTATCATCAGAGAGATCATACAGAACTGACAGAATCAAACTTTAAAAAAAAAAAAAAAAAAAACAGAATCAAACTTTAATCTCTCTCACCGCCATTTTTGTTCTACCCGTGTCCGACGCTTTTCACTGTGTAGTACGACGTCCGTTGGGAACGTATTGCGTATTACGGAGCTGATTTCAACTGCCAGTGTGAAGGCGGCGTAATGCAGCCAAAAAACAAATCAAGTTGCTTTGGATAAAAGAGTCTGTTAAATGAATAAATGCAAATTACACTCTTAAAAATAATAAGATCCTTAAAATTAAAATTATGACATTAATGACTCAACCTCATGTTGTTCCAAGCCTGTAAGACCTCCGTTCATCTTCGGAACACAGTTTAAGATATTTTAGATTTAGTCCAAGAGTTTTCTGTCCCTCCAGGCAGCTCTGGCAGTGTAACATATTCCTTTACTGCACCTCACACATACACACCCCCATCCAGGAACAAGGTAGAGAGGGATCGAGTTTGTCACACTATCATCATGGCTGAGCCGGCATAAAAGATTCAGAAACCTTGGAAAGCATGGTTGGAGGAACAGAGAAAGAGGAAACGGCAGACTGACCGAGCAAGGAGTCAGATACGAGCATAGGCGCAATTTGCAGGTGTGATATGTCGCCATTGAAACATCTCATGGCACTGATGTACCAATACAAACAAATAAAACATCTCCAGCCCCAACTCGGCTGGGTTCCAGAGATGCGGTCACTTCCTGTCCAGTTTTGACAGGCAGTATCTCGAAAAGTAAGCCGAGTTGTGGCTCCATACTCTGGGCCTTGGGGAACCTCTAGGGGATCCCCACACACCGGGCGTATGGAGCCCCAACTCGGCTTGTTTCCAGAGATATGCCCGTTTGAAGTTTCAACTTTGACCGTGTATAACTCGAAAAATAAGCAGAGAAAAATTCTACCTACCCTGCCTTTAATAGAGTGAAAATTACATTTTTGAAAGGTATTAATGTGATGTTACAACAGTGTTTTTGGTTAAACGTTTCACTTTGCAGTGTTTTTGTTACGTTACCTGCTAATAACAGTCAATTAGACATAGTTGCCACTAACCCTTATCCTAAACAACACAGTCTCATGAAAGTGTGTATCTATACCACAAATGTCATTTTTCGTAGCAATTTTACGCCAAAAATGGTTTTTGTGTATATATGCTATGCACTGAAAACCCCTTGGGTAGGTTTAGGGGGGAGGACGAGTGGGGAGTTTGTATGAATTATACCAACGCGTTCTCATCCCAAAGCGCCATATAGGACGCTTTTGCAAAAGCGTAAATATCCAACGCACATTGCACCCTTTAACGTCTAATGAGACGCTTCGGTTAATGGTTAAGTTTAGGTATGGTGTAGGGTAAGGGTTAGACCACTAGGGGGCGCCTTCTGCCCAAATATATCTGCGTCTCATTTCACGTTAAAGGGTGCCATGTGCGTTGGATATTTACGCTTTTGCAAAAGCGTCTTATATGGCGCTTTGGGATGAGAACGGGCTCATTATACGCCACAAAGTGCGTATCATATGCACGCGAAAAACGCGTACCATATACACGCAAAAACTATTTTTGGCGTATAAATGACACGAGAAATGACATTCGTGCTATAGATATGAACTTTCATGAGATCAGGCTCTCCTAAACCTACAGTAAGTACATGTTGTTGATTAATAATACTCAGTGCTTAAATGTATAAATACACTGTTCAAATAAAATGATTTTTATAGGACACCTTCAAATAAAGTAACAGTGTGTTCTACATTTTAGAATAAGAAAAGCATATATATTTGGAGATGTTACTTGCAATTTCTTATTTGGTAGCTTCGTTATATATTTATTTATTTGTTTGTTTGTTTTTGGCCTGTCCTTTTCTGTCCTTGATAAGAACATATGAGGGATTCACATCAGTACAGTGTTTTCTGAAGAACTAGAGATTAAAATGCTTTTTATATACCCTAAAAAGTTTCAAATATGACATCTTTGTGTTTGGTTCTAACTATGTTACTATGTTATGGTAAACCTTTATGTTTAAGAGTAATTGGAAATAAATCTCCAAAGGAGACAAACACTTTTTTTATATCAGACTCCATCAGAAGAGGTTAATAGCATTAGCATTAGTATGCGGCTTCTAATTATTTCTCATAAATCATCATTGATGTTCTGTATAGACATTGACTAAAACTGCTAAAAGAACTCCTCTGCACTGCACTCCGTCCGAAAGAACTCTAACACAATCAAAACGCTTACAAAGATTAAACGTTAAAGGCTTTTTTTTTTTCTTCATTTCATGTAGGCCTATATATTTCAGAGATCAAATTATGTACCATTTATTAAACATTACAGTCTGATATCTACAAAAAATTAATTAGAAGTCAAGTAAAACATGGGGGACAAATTTAAATGTTGCATTTGACACAAGTGAAGCCCTTTTTTCTGTTTGATTTCATTTAATTTGATTTGGGCACACTTATACCATCTGCTGTGTCAGGCCTTTCTGCATGGTCTGCAACATAATTTTTGCATTATCCTCTTTAATGGCTTTCATAAATTGTGCTCTGGCTGTTTAGTTATTACTATCGCTGTGACATTTACAGTACATGCAGATTACTTTTAACACAGTATAGCAGATGAACAACTCTATGATTTTAATGACTGGAGACAATATTTGATCCCATATTAGATCAATGTCTCATCCATTCCTGTCAGTGTCTGAATATCATATTAAACCAAAGTGCAAATCAGTTGCATAATTTGGAAAACAGGTTATAACTATGTAATAACAAAATACATTAAATACATTTTTTTTATGTATTTCATATTCCTCATATTTCATTAAGATGTGTCTCACAGATGTAAATTTAATGTATTGGATAAAATAATATCTCCTTTAAATATCTTTGTGGAACATATTTAACATTTCCTTGAAATCACACAATGGGTATTAAATGAAAATATACATTTAATAATCTGTTTGTATCCACATTCATAGATCCAAATCTTAGTGTATATATTCGATATTCTATATTCTTAGTGTATACACCCTCATGTTTTTCCAAACCTGTAAGACTTTCGTTCATCTTCGGAACACAAATTAGGATATTTTGATTAAATCTGAGAGATGTCTCACTCCTCCATAGGCTCCTTAAGGGATCGAACTTGGGACTTGGCGGCCCAAAAGTTATGACAGACATTGTTAAAATAGTCCGAGTGACTACAGTGGGTCAATCTTATTTTTGTCAAGCAACGAGAATATTTAAAAAAAAAATAAAATAAAAAAAAAAGGACTATTAATTTCCTTCGGTGTGGGGAAATTTCCTTCACGTGGGGAAACTACACAAAGCTTCTACTGTAGGTTGTACGTCACACGCATCACACACATGACCAGCGTCACACAGGCAATAGTGAGACTGTGTCTGACGTGCAACACAAAAGCTGATGTCACATGGACTACTTTGGTGATGTCTTTATTTCCTTTCTGGACAAGGACAGTATACATTTTTAATACAGGGACAGAAAGCTCTCGTACTAAATCTAAAAATATCTTAAACTGTGTTCCGAAGATGAACGGAGGTCTTACCGGCTTGGGGCGACATGAGGGTGAGTCATTAAAGACATCATTTTAATTTTTGAGGTGAACTAACCCTTTAATTGAAACAATATAGCCTACTTTTTTGTGTTCATATTTGGTACTAATATAGCTGCAGTACGTAAATTATATATATACCATTATACCATTAAATTATATATGTATGTATTATACACTGTAAAAAATGATTTTTTTGGTTAAGTAAATACTAGTGAAAAAACCCAATGTAATTTACTTGAAAAAGTTAGTTCAGGCAAGAATTTAAAAAACTAAGTAAATTCCATATCAGTACTTATTTCAAGCGAGTATAAATGAAAGTGTAATATCAACTCAATAAAATTAAGTAAAAATTACTCAACTTTTCTGATACTGGGGTTCCCATCATGCACTGGACCTTGAATAATTAACGAGGTTCATTTTTCACTGGTTTCCAGCTGTATTTACACTGATTTTTCCATCAAATGTTACCACCATTGTGTATTGTCTACCAAGTATTGAGGTGTTTGCATTCACATAAGGCTCAAAGTCTGACATGATGTATATATAAATTACTTAGATGATCTAAGTAAAGAACATACTATAAATGACTAATAAAATTCAAGATAATTGTTTTAGTGAAGTGTAATACAAAGGCAAAGGAAATCGGTATTAATCAACCTTTTACAAGCCGAGTTAAAATTACTTATTTTTTGTAAAGTTTACTTAATTCCACATTCCAAGTAAATTTAACTTAAAGATGTCTAATTAAAGCTACTGATAAATATGTTTAGGTTTTTACTTGGCAAATCTTTGTAAATTTACTAGCATTTTCTGAGTGAGATCGTTTAGCAAGGTTTTTTCAAGTAAATCCTACTCCCAATTTTTTACAGTGTATACCAAAATACATATTTGAGAAAATACATAACCAGCCAGTGTTCAAAACTCTCTGCTTGCCTTAGGGTTAGCTCGATTCAAAGCGGTAAGCTTGTAATAATATTTTTAATTTTCAGTGGTACTGGTTGATTTCCCGAGAGATTCGAGCATGTCTTCGCGTCATTATGTCACATCTGTACACATAAAGGAGTCTCGGCTAGTGGGCTATATTGCGAGTGAGGATGTTGAAGGTGGAGATTTATAGACTTTACTCACAGAACTTGATATAATTAAACTTATCAATTTGATGGCAGATCCAGAAAGGTTCAAACGACAATCACCAGTGACAACAGATTCATCCGTTGTGAAATGCAAGACTTCGTTTGGACTTTGGTGTGGCTACAGAAAAAAAAGAGAGACTGCAACTGGCCCATGTGAAAATAAGGATAATATCAGAAGGAAATTACATGTAGTCACGCAATGCTGACGTTGTTAACATGAACAATTTGAGAGCAAAGTATAATTTGCACGGTTTTGCGTGATATGATAAGTGATTTTTAGATTTAATCAGCGCGATTTACTGCAATGTCAGGACCAGAACAAAGGTGGATGTTGTTTACTTGTTTAGATGACATTTTCCAGTGAAAATTCTTTTGTTGGTCATTCTTCCAAAAAGAATAATCTGTGATTCTGAATGCCAGTATCTACACCGGCACGGTGACTGACAGCCTCACACTCTCCTCAAACACTGTGTTCATCCGCGCTATGTCGTGTCAAAGTACAACTCGCGTAAAGTTGATAATTCCGCGAATGACTGCAATTGCAGATTTCAAACAGATGGCGACAAAGAGGAAAAACTGCGGATTGCAGCTTTAAAGTACATACATTTTATATCCCTGCTCTCAGTAGCTTGCCATTCTCCCTAGATTAAATGTTAATTTGTTCTTATTTTTTAATTATATATTTTTAACCAATCGTTGCATTCTTAATGTATACGATTTTAACTACAGACAAGCTTTAGGTTTCAGTTCCTGTTTCAGTTTAGGAAAACTTTGACAACTTTGAGAAAACAACTCCAGTTAAATATGTACTGTTAAATTCTAATTAAAACACAAGGCATCGCCAACACTCTTTAAAATACTGGCATGTGCAAATTCTACAGCGACTTTTCTTCAGAAAGTGAGACAGTAAGCATACTAACTACTCTTAAGAAGAACAGATGCAGTGTTTTGACACTGTTCTCATCCACAAGGGCAATAATAGAAAATATGAAACGCAAAGAGAAAGTTGTGTGATATCTGGTGCCCACTGAGCTAACTTTGTTACATTCACTGTTTTGTTGGCTTCAGTGTGTTATACAGTGGGGTACTAAAGTTTGAGACATTCAACATCTGGGATTCAACATACAACCTTTTTATTATTTAAAAAAATGTAAACAAAGAAGCCTTGACATAATTATTATTAATAATTAATCTCTCTCTCTCTCTCTGTCCTGCCACATTCTCAGTGAGACAGATGGGATTGTGGGAGGGGGTGTTGACAATGTGAGGGACATAAATTGTAATTATTATAATTAGTTTTAGAACTTAGTTTTAGTTTTCAAGTTCTTAAAGTCTGAACTCTGGCACTAGGCACTAGCCTTCAGCTATTGATGACATGTCTCTGAATTGAACCACATTGGTCACCTTGGCAAGACTTCAGTGACCCATATAAATACAGACAGGAGAAATGTTCCTTTCTTATGGTAATGAGCATTTCAGTATGACATGTGGAAGGGTACAGTCAGCATGTAAAAGGGTCTTAGGAAGAAAACACAAATAGCACAAAAACAGGTTCTCTCTCTCTCTCCTAACTACGTATGTCTTTCTGCAATCAACACTTTTGGCCTTGTGGATCTTTAGAAAATAAGCTCATAAAACACTTCATCTCTCAGTATAGTTTTTTGTTTGTTTGGTTGTTTTTGCAATGTCCTAGCTTAGAAATTTTTTTTTCTGCCAGTGTGGTCTAGCAACTCTCTGTTGACTTTCGAGCTGTTGACCAAACTCTGGTCAGGCCAATCACATTGTTTATAGAGTTTGTGGGCGGGCTTAACATAATGACAGTAGAGTTGTGATGGTTCAACGTGATTTCCATCAGTGATTTCCCTGACAAAGAAGCTGCTGGCGAACAGCGGCCTTTCGAATCGGCTTTGGCCGTGACTCAGGAGGACTTGATGTTAAGATAGCGTCACTTAATTATGTCATTCTTAAAAAAGGAAGATGTGTTCAGATGGCCAGATACGGCAAAAGTTTAATATATCAACTAGCTCCGGTGGTGGGGAAATGCATGGGATTCAAAACACTACCCTATTGCATGCAGAGGGATATTGACAACTGTTTATCCCACCCCTCTGATTGAGGCATGCCAATTGTGAGTTTCCAGACCTAACATCTTGATGTAGGTCTGGCTTGCCAAGCAAGTAATGATATAATATTGGCACAACATTTTATTTTTGTTTTACTTTTCTGCCATATCTTAAATTATATTTTACTGTAGGCCTATGTTCTGTGATGGAAATGATAACGACGTGGAAAAATGTTTCAGGAATATGTTTTGGTTAATGTTTTTAAATATATATATATAAAAACTTTATATAAAAAAACTTGATATATATATAATATAAAGAAAAACTTTATATATATATATATATATATAAAGTTTTTGTTTTTTTGATGAAAATCAATACCTAAGACAATTTTCAGTTTTGAAGAAATCCTTGTATTTACACATTCTTTCTGCCCCATACACACATATTCTTTGTTTCTCTATTTTTCCAGATAGTTTCTCTATTTTTTCTCGGCATAAATCTGGAATACACATCCATGCTCCTCTCAGGGATTGAAGCTTGTAAATCGGATTTCCACTGTGTGACGTGACATTGATGTGTGAGTCATTTCAGTTTATAACTTATGATAAAACTATGAATCGGAGCCTGCATTGATAGTAAGCTTTTAACGCCATGCTGTTCCCTCTCTCTGAGAGGAAGAAAAAAGACATTGTCAAAATCCACTTTGACACTCTTAAACTATAAGTGTGTGCTTACAGTATGTAATCTCCTGCTTAAGCATCTATCCATCTGTTTTACCAATAGACGAATAGATTGTGCTTTGCAGCTTTTATTCCAGCCCGTTCTCATCCTTTAACGTCATATAGAACGCTATATGCAAAAACGGCGCTATACTACGCACATGGCCGTTTAGTATAGTGCCGTTTTGTCATATAGCGTTCTATATGACGTTAAAGGATGAGAATGCGTTGTTTATTCATTACAGTACCCTTTTGGCATCCCTATGGAGCCTGAAGCCAGCAAATATTGTACTATATTTTGAATGAGAGTAATATAAAATAATAAAGTATTATTATAAAGTACTTTTATTTTGAATGTAATACCACACTTTTTAATGAAACCGTAAAAAAAAAAAAAAAAACCTAAGCCGTCTGCGAGAATCCTCTGAGCACATACAACTGCTGGCTAAAGTGATGACAGCTAGAGGAAGTTGTTGACATCTTGCTGCGGTCACCTTCAGCATTGCCCAGCAGACTCAGCGGTAGCTGTCTCGCCCTCAAACACGGCAATATAGGGTAAATACTGAGCCTCAGTGATCCGTAAACTCATTAAGGACCTTTTAATTAAACGTCAGGTCATCAGCATGCAAGACACTTAGATCAAGCCTGCAGAAAGCTTTGGATGTCTCACACAAAAGAGACCTTTGAAGTATATAATGAAGGTGTTAATCAGAGGGGAAGGATCTAATAGTGAGACTTACACTGTAAGAAACGTCCTTGGTTCATCCTCAGGCTATTGGGACATACTTCAAGCATCATCCGACATGGTGGTCAGGCTAAAGCTATCCTCCTGTCTGAGATAAAAAGAAGAACTTATTGTGGACTTGGAAAAACAGACTATTGCTGAGTTGCTCAAGGGATAAGGTTTGGAAATTGATTTCCTGACTTAAAGAAACTGGTGGTTATACATAAAATTGAACAATCTTAATGGAATATTCTGGATTCAGTTCAAGTAAAGCTCAGAACTTGTGGCAAAATATCTGATTACCACAATATATATATATATATATATAAATATATAAATATATATATATTTGACCATGCTTCAATATCTGACGCTTTAGGCGCCCTTTAGTGTCAGTTAGATGACGCCCTAGGATCGCTTGTCAAATCTCTTTCAACATACTTGCTTGTGTTTAATTCTTATGCTTACATTGTAATGTGTGAAAAGCTCCTTCAAAGTAAAAAAAAAAAAGATCAATTATTAGAGAGAAGGGTAATGAAGCAAACCCTACCTATATCATAGAAGCTGAGTCAGTGCAATAGAGGCAGTTTAATGAGTTTGTGCCTCCAAAGTCAATGAGCCACAAGAAAATGAGGGAGGGGTTAAAGATGGATTTTTTCTCTCTCTCTGTAATAAGGGCATCATAAACAATGTTTGAGAGTCTCCTGCTGGAGTTCTCTGTTTGTAGTTTTATTTGATATCATCTTAGATGGGCGTCCTAACATAAGATCCTAACATGTGACATATTTACAGTATGTATTAATATAGACCTATGCATTCATTTTTTTTCATTCATTTAACTACAAAAAAATAAGGCAAGGCAATGCAAGTTTATTTATATTGCACATTTCATACACAATGGTAATTTAAAGTGCTTTACATAGAATAATTAAAACAGTTTAGAATTAAAAAAAAATAAAATACAGTAAATAATTAAAACAGTTTAGAATAAAAAAAAATACAGTAACAGTTGGACGAACAGTGGCACAGTGCTCATTCAGTAAATGCACAACTAAACAGATGTGTTTTGAGGCTGGATTTGAACGTGACTACTGTAGGAGCACACCTGATCTCTTCTGGAAGCTGGTTCCAGCTGCGGCTGGCATAATAGCTAAAAGCGGACTCGCAATGCTTTGAGTGAACCCTTGGTATTTCTCCCCATTGACTTCCATAGTAGGAAAAAATACATACTATGGTAATCAATGGGGATTGAAATCTGTTTGATTAAAACATTCTTCCAAATATCTTCCTTTGTGTACAGCAGAACAAATAAACTCATAGAGGTTTGGAAAAATTTGAGGGTGAGTAAACGATGATAGAATTTTCATTTTTGGGTGAACTATCCCTTTAAGTATTTGTTCAGCTGATTGAAGACAACCTTTTCAATGATCTTGCCTATGAAAGGAAGATTTGAGATCAGTCTAGTTGCTTAAGATGGTCTTATCCAGATTGCTCTTTTTCAGGAGTGGCTTAACAACCGCAGTTTTCAAGGAGTTCAGAAACTCCCTGTTGTCTTCCGAATAAGACAACAAAAGTGTCAAAGGCTTTATATTAAATTCACAGGTCTCAATTAAATTCACATGTGCTCTAATGCACTCACACACAAAAAATCATAGACAATCATGAAATGTTTTAATCAATGTCTGCGTGGTATTTCAGTTTATTGGAGGCATGCAGGCAAACATTACGGTAAAAACAAATATAATCATTGTTTTGTTCCTCCCTGGTCATTTGAGAAAGGTCAGAGCAAAGGAGGTTTCTAATTAGAATGCTCCATTAAACCCGGAGCCATTTTGTCTTTCATTGCATGTTACATGACAGTGAGGAATAATGGCGACAGATTGCTGTAAAAAACTGTTTGCTTTGTTCATTGTAAAACACCTCAGTCATATTTTACAAGGTTTAAACAGCCTGCAGCTGTGAGAATCTGCTGAGATAAAGAACATGTCATAGAGTGAATTTTAGAAAGTTAGATCTTGTAGGGATACCTCACCCAAAAATGAAAATTCTGTAATTACTCATCCTCATGTCGTTTCAAACCTGTAAGACTTACGTTCATCTTCGGAACATGAAGATCTTTTTGATGAAATCTGAGCGATTTCTGTCCCTCCATTGACAGCTATGCAACTACCACTTTGATGCTTCAAAAAGTTCATAAAGATAATGTAAAACTAATCTATATGAATTGGTTTAGTCCAAATAGCCTGAAGGGGCACGATCACTTGTGATGAGCAGACTGAATATAGGCTTCTATTCACATATCAACATTGATCAGTGAACAAAAACAGAAGCTCAACCGAACCTGCTTGACACCTCATCCTGAAGATCAAACGGGCTGCGTAACACAAGAATGAACCTCATTGGTTCTCGCACGTCAAGCAAACATGCTTGAGCTTCTGTTTTCCACAACTTATGTGTGTGTTGATGAATTTGTGAATAGTCTAAATTAATCTGTTCATCCCTTACGAAAAAGAAGTATATTTCAAGTTCATTTTATGTAGTATACTTAAGTAATGTTCAAGTATATTTTTAAGTATACTAATGTCACTATGTACTAGTAGTAAACTTGTAAGTGTACTATTTTAATACCGCTTGGGACTAAATTGGCCAACTTTTAGTACATAAAAGTATATGTTTAAGTGTACTATAAGTGTAACAGTAAGTGCACAACTAGTTTATGTATCACATGTGTACTGCAAGTGAATTTATGGGTATACTAGTAGTTTTCTTTTTTACTGTAATACTTATACAAGTATACTTTGAATACTTAATTATACTTTTAAGAATTTCTGGATCAAAAGATTGAGTACAAGAACAGGACAAATATACTTGCTTTTCTCTCAGTATAAGTCAAGTACACTTAAGTGTAATTTGAAGTATATTTCTGAGAAGTACATATAGTATACTTCTGAGAAGTACAGGAAAAATAAACTGAAAGTATACTTTCTTATTTTTAGTTTAAAAGAAGTAGCCTATACTAATGGCACACTTAAATAAACTTCTTTTTCGTAAGGGATCATATAAAGCAATTGTGTCTATTGACAAAATTATAGACAAAAATGTACAGACTTCATCAAAATATCTTTATTTGTGTTACAAAGATGAACTATTACAGAGTTTGGAACAACACAACGGTGAGTAATTATTGAATTTTCACATTTGGGTCAAATCTCCCTTTAAAGGGTTAGTTCACCCAAAAATGAAAATTCTGTCAGTATTTACTCACCCTCATGTTGTTCCAACCCCGTAAGACCTTCGTTCATCTTCGGAACACAAATTAAGATATTTAAGATATTAAGATCGCTCCTGCATACAGTCCCGAAAAGTCATTAAAGACATCGTAAAATAGTCCAAGTGACTACAGTGGCTCAATCTTAAGTTTATCAAACGACGAGAATACTTTTGTGCGCAAAAAAACAACAAAAATAACGACTTTATTTCAACTATTCACTTCCTTCTCCATGAGCCTGTAAGTCAGTTAACGTAGTGTGATTGCGTAGAGTTACGTCACACGTAGGCTCACTATTGGCCGACGCTGGTCATGTGTGTGTGATGCGTGTGACGTACAATAACAGAAGCTTACGCTATTAAACTAGTAACCTGACTCGCGCAGAGGGAGAAATAAACGAATAGTTGAAATAAAGTCGTTATTTTTGTTGTTTTTTTGCGCACAAAAGTGTTCTCGTCGTTTGATAAACTTAAGATTGAGCCACTGTTGTCACTTGGACTATTTTAACGATGTCTTTAATGACTTTTCGAGGACAGCAAGAGCCAGTCCCTCAAGAAGCCTATGGACTGTATGCAGGAGCGATCTTAATATCTTAAATATCTTAATTTGTGTTCCGAAGATGAACGAAGGTCTTACGGGGTTGGAACAACATGAGGGTGAGTAAATACTGACAGAATTTTCATTTTTGGGTGAACTAACCCTTTAAGTTGAGCCACCATTAATCTATTTACTTAATTTCTCCTGTTCTCTTTATTTATAGGGCAGGGCTAGCTGTCACAATGTCTAAGGCTCCGTTTACACGAAGGGAAAACGCAGATATTTCCCTGCGGATTGGCCTCTCGTTTACACGAAAACACAGTTTTTATCACAGAAAACGATTATTTCTAAAAACTCCGGCCAAAGTGGAGATTTCTGAAAATGCCTGTTATGTGTTGTTGTGTGAACTGGGATAAACAGCGTTTTAGGTTCTCTCGATTCTGAGGATTCTGATTGGCTTGCATGGCTTTATCCTTCTCCCTACACTCCCGCCAATAGGTTTGGCATAGTTATGATGGTTACGCTCGACGGCGTATTTATGCGGGTGTGTGAACGATGTTATTTTTGAAAACGGAGAGGGGGAAAATAATATATATATATATATATATATATATATATATATATATATATATATATTTAAAATATTTGTTTCGCTAAATGCCCGGCTTTGTGTAAACATGGCCTAAAACTGACTTGCCTCAGAATACCATGACCATATATATGAAGTTCAGTCAGTATAGAAAAGAATAACTTTTTAAGGAAATATTATGTTTATGGATATTTATGAGAGTATATTCATAATAAATGATAGCCCTATATATTGACCGATATATATATTTAGAGAGAGAGAGAGAGAGAGAGATTGTATATTATTATATATTTATTATTTTTATATATTATTAATGACGGATTTAGAATCACCTTGGAGTAAGCTACATAGCCTTCACCCTATAAGCTTAGTGAAGACTTTTCTGAAGAGAATTTTGTTCTGGCCACAGGTGTGTGAAAGTTTCTGTCAAATATGACTCTGTTTTTGTTTTAATAAGACTGAATGTGGCCTCTGAGGGTAAAGTAAGATACAAATACCTGATTGTTTAATACTGCTCTCATGGTCACACAGAAACACGCAGACTTGGTAACTGGAGTATGAGTGTGTGCAGCAGCAGCGGAGTGGAGTTTATGATTTCTGGAATCTTCTGTGTCCTTGGGGCAGAGGCGGATTAGCCCCTGACTCAAACAGGATCATGAGTTAAGAGAGAGGGACCGTGACAAAGCTGGAAAATGGGAAGAGGGGAGCTCTGCTGTCCCTCATCTGTCCTTTCTATGACCTTTCTCTTTCCCTCCATCGCTAGGAGAAAGCCCATTATATCCCACAAACCATGATGGGTGTTTGGTGGATGCTGCCCTTTTGCACTGATTCGAGACCTGCTCTTCAGATTTTCTTATAATGGTAATGAACTGGGTTGGATTTGGTCAGGATCTTGGTTTGGCTGATCTTAGATCAGGTTAAAGGGAGGTTGATGTGTTGTCGGTGTCAGGCAAAACAGCACACATGGCAGAATGTGCAGATGGAATTGATTAAGCGTCGACTTTTAATCTCCTGAGCGGGAATTTATTTGATCATTGGAACACTTGTCAAATTAGAGAGAACTGTAATTATTGTATTCCATGGGCTTACAGCTTGTCTCAAAGTACTGAAATATATTTTTATGGGGGTTATTCGCCGACTTCGTGTTTCTTTTTTTAAAGATTACAATCTTTATATTTGAACTCTCATTCCACATCAATACTTTAATAAGGGCAACACTGTATCGGGCTAGTAAATGTGCTGATAATTCTGCCATCATTTTCATGTCATTCCAAACCCATTTTGTTCTTTGTTGACAGAAAAACAAAAACAAAAAAAAAAACAGAAAAGGTGAGTTTCTGAAGAATATCCTTGCCACTCTTTTCAATGTCATGAAAGTGAATGAGGTGTGTCAAGCTTCAGAATGACATAAATGTATAATCCATTTATATATAATGCATAATAATTAATAAGATAGCTTTGTGGGAATGACAGCTTTAAAGGGGTCATATAATGCCATTTTTGTACAAGTTAATATGAATGTTTAGGGTCTAAATGAAAACTTTGTAATATACTTTTATTAAAAATTCTCATTAAGAAAACACCATTTTACCTGGTCAAAATCAGCTCTTGTTTTCAGCACTCCGTTTCAGTGCATATGCCTTTAAATAATAAACCCCACCCCTCTGTTCTGCGGGCATGATGCACGTGGAGTGTTGCCTTGACAACAGTTGAAGGTTTTGGAGAGAGAATGGCAGCGGGAGTGTCTGAGGACACATCTGTGCAACCGTATAATTTTGAACCGGAGTTGCACCGCAAAGAAGTTTGACAATCAAGGCTTGAGGACATTTCTGAATGGTTGGTTAACGTAATGCTACTTTGATTTATCTGTGTATGCACTGGCAGGGTAGAGTAGTGAGATGCGAACGCTGTGTTTACTGATGTATACAGTTCATTGAACGATTGATGTTACAATGGTCACTTTTTCCCGTGATTTGCAAAGATTAATAAAACTTTAGGTGCAGAGGGAACATTAATAGTTGGTACCGATTATTTTTTCAGCAGCAGCTTCTTGGCAAAACCAGCTTTATACTGATCCTCGTTTATAAAGCAGTCTGGTGAGAAATGATTCGCGCAAACAAGAAAGTATTGACGTTGATCATGGGGAATATTCCCTTCATAAATAAAACTCAGCCACTGCGTCTTCAGCGGTTCAAATTTAGGAACATCAGAATGATTTCTGTGTTTGTCATTGCACCCAAGAACAGAACAACACAGTCGCTTAGACGCCATTCTGCTCCAGTGTATCAACAATGACGGACTATAGTCTATGATGACAGCTCGCTCAGGGCAGGTCTGTGTTGAAACACTGCTGTCAATCAACAACCGCGGGAGGGGCGTGCGACCGTGTGACGCCACACAGCCCGTTCTCATCCTTTAACGTCAACGCTATATGCAAAAACGGCGCTATACTACGCACATGGCACCCTTTATCGTTAATATAACACGCAAACCCAAGACGTCATAAATCCTTTAGCGTGAATATGACACGCACACCCTACCCCACACCTAAACTTAGCCCTCACAGCGTGTGTTATATTAACGATAATGGGTGTCATGTGCGTAGTATAGCGCCGTTTTTGCATATAGCGTTCTATATGACGTTAAAGGATGAGAATGCATTGCGTCACATGGTCAAACGGCTCGATTTGAGGCAGGGGAAAACAAATAAGGAGATAAAATGACTGGATGGATTTTTATCATTAAATAATGGTTGTGTACAGGCACTGACAACACACATTGCAGTACAATCAACTTGTAATAGTGCATGACCCCTTTAAGTGAATAGAATGTACACTATTATTCACAAAACATCTTAAATCCACCCTACTTCACCTATGTGTGTTAATGAGAAAATTATGCTGATCAAGTTTATGAAAATAGGCTACTCTTTTTTTTTTTAAATGATGAGAGAACTTCCATTTTAGAGTTAACTGTATATTTAAAGATTCATTCAGAAATCTGACTGAACTCAATAAATGATTTGAACACAGTAGTTAACAGCTCAGGAGTGGAATATTTACTTGTGAATAAATACCACATTAATGTAAAAGTCTGGTCATACACATTCAGAAGTCTTCACTATAATGCACACAAAACACTTTATGCTTTTCATCATTTTTGAAGTTTCACAACTTGAGTCTTCATTTAAGAGTGGCCAAGATATATTTTTTAACATATTATTAAAATTGATTTTGATTCGCATGTACTTGTAATCTTTTGGTAACAGTTTATTTTACGACCCGCAAACAACTGTGTAAGTACACTGAAATTACGGTGTACTTTTCTGTAATTGTAGTGTACTTCCGTGTAGGTATAAGGGAACAATATGCTAAGTTTTGGGTAATAAATGGGTTACAAGCACCCCTTTAATTTACAGCCCGCAGGAGTTACACTTACCCTGTAACTACACAGAACAAGGGGGTAACAAGCACCGCTTTAATTTACTGCCCGCAGGAGTTACACTTACCCTGTAACTACACAGAACAAGGGGGTAACAAATGCTACTTACTATGTAGCAATACGAAACAACACTATTTGCACTGTAATTACAGAGAAAGGTACTGTTATCAAAAAACAAAAAAAAAACAAAAACATTTTAATTACACAGAATATTTGGCCCGACATTAAGTGTCATTGGAATTCAATGGGATAAGGTAAGTACTAATTACCACAAGGTACAGTATAAATTAAAATCATAGCAAAAACAAATTATTTTGACTTAAAATTAAGTAATCTAGTAAGAAAAGCCAATAAATTTAATTTTTATCATATATGTGTGTATATATATATATATATATATATATATATATATATAAGTGTGTGTGTGTGTGTGTGTGTGTGTGTACATTATTATTACAGAAAATTACACTGTAATATCAGTGTACTTACGAAGTTATTTGCAGGTTGTATATCTCCTTGTTACCCCTTTATTAGCCCAAACTTAACATATTGGTTGTTCCCTTATACCTACACGGAAGTACACTAAAATTACAGAAACGTACACCGTTATTTCAGTGTACTTTCAAAGTTATTTGCAGGTTGTATATCTGTTTGTGACCCCTTTATTACCCAAAATTTAACATATTGTTCCCTTATACTTACACGGAAGTACACTATAATTACAGAAACGTATACCGTAGTTTCAGTGTACTTACACAGTTGTTTGCGGGTCATAAAATAAATTGTTAGCCTTTAAGCATTTTCTTTTTATAATTTTCCCAGAAACGTTAAGTTCCATTTTTGAAAGTTGTTGAAATCACTTTTATATGCGTCATTTGTCTTGAGCTGTTGTGTTGTGCCAGCTACTGTCATGCAGTTTTCCTCAAAAGCCTTCAAAGGAAACCCAGCTTTCCACAGTCTTAAACTTGCATACACTTTTTAGAGGTTAAACCCAATGACAAGCTACCTCTTACTTTTTCCTTATCTCTTGCCGTCATTTCTGACACCCACAGTGCCTTTCTGCAGCTCCCTGTGGCCCCGTATCTAATATTTCTGAAGAGCACAAGAGGCCTTTCAATACTCTCCCTCACCTGCCTCCTTTAAAATCCGATAGCGAAATCCGTCCACACAGCCCCCCCTCGCGTTCCGGATCAATAATGTCAACAGGAGCCCGAGTGTGTGTTGAGACACTTTTATCGATGTGCTTTCCAAGCTTAAGCACCAGAGGAAATCACAGTAGCGGGTTTTTGAGTTTGAAGCACCCCAGGACGGAGTGGGTTTCTCTGGGTCAGGGTGGTGCAGCTCAGCCCCTGTAAGCGAGAGTGACTGAATCCCTACAAAGGTCCGAAGATCTGGGTGATTGTGATTAAGCACAGCAGTTGTGTCGAGGGCTGTCTCTTGTCCTTTTCCCAGCAGTGGTTGTTAATGTTGCTTTGGTCTTTGATGATGAAGCGGCGTGGGGTTGAGGCCAGATATCAGTTCTGACTGGGTAAAAAGTGATTTTAGACTTCCAGTGCATTCAACTGAAGGCTCACTGCTCTGGGCATACCTTGTTGTAACAATTGTGTAAACTCAGCAATAAGCAGCCAAAGGATTCTTAGATAGTTAGTGCAAGAGCATTTTGCAGAGCAGTAAAGAAAAAAAAAATGTAAATGACATCATAGAAAAAAGCAGGAATTTATATCATTGACCGGTCCAGACCCTCATGCTTGTGTCAAAGTCATTGAATCTCTTAAAATAATAATCTGAACATTTGGCGTCTTTATGACGAGGCACAATTAGTTCAGGTTGTAAAATGTCATGTGGTGACAATTCTGAATTAATAATCATAATAAAAACTATATATACATATCTGTTGACAGAAATGCAATATCAATTACATGACTATGTTTTCAGTGGTGTATAAAGACCTTACTTAAAGCTGCAGTAGGTAACTTTTGTAAACAAATATATTACATATTTGTTAAAACTGTCACTCTGTCCTGACAGTAGAATATGAGACAGATAATCTGTGAAAAAATCAAGCTCCTCTGACTCCTCCCAGTGGTCCTATTGCCATTTGCAGAAATACACCACTCCCAGTCAGAAACAACCAATCAGAGCCAGGAGGAGTGTCTTAGCAGTGTCAATCCAACGCATTCTCATCCTTTAACGTCATATAGAACGCTATATGCAAAAACGGCGCTATACTACGCACATGGCACCCGTTATCGTTAATATAACACGCGAACCCAAGACTTCATAAATCCTTTAGCGTGAATATGACACGCACACCCTACCCCACACCTAAACTTAGCCCTCACAGCGCGTGTTATATTAACGATAAAGGGTGCCATGTGCGTAGTATAGCGCCGTTTTTGCATATAGCGTTCTATATGACGTTAAAGAATGAGAACGGGCTGGTCAATCACGCTTGTGTATGCGCTGATCACACCCCTCTCTTGCACAGCGTGCCATCATTCAAACCAAACTCAAGATTGCCAGTGTGCCGCAGCTGTGGTAATGGTGGAGAAACAACCTGATACAACCTGAAACAACCCAAGCCAATTTCTTCGATTGGGACCTGCTCAAAAAACAAATAAGTGTAAAAGAAAAAAAATTATGACGATAAACAAGCAAAAAAAGAAAGAATTAGACAGAGCCCATTGACTCGGTGTCAAAACTCTGGCCGCGTTACATGTAGATAAAATGTCACACAGTGTCCATTAATAATTACTTGAATTATATTATATAATGTTACGTTAGTTACCGTTATATTATCTTATTAGCTATTTAGAAAGGCTGCAACGTTATAAATTTACATTACATGTATTGCAAAATACGTAATGATTTGAGGACCAAGTTTGTAGTCAAAGTATGGGCAGGCCTTATGCCAAGTTCTGACTGCACGATTTTCAAAGTAAAATCACTGTTCTTTTCACACTGTATGACTGACACTGCAAGTGTGTTAACACTGCAAGATGGATCGGCGACAGAAGGTTTCACACTGCATGACTTTACAATAGGAAAAATCACAGACAACTCTGTCTAGCACGCTGCGCACAAACTACGTTTCAAAACAAACACACGCGACACCACACGTGCAAGACCAAAGTTCTCGCGTTAGACTTTTTTTTAACGCTGGATAAATAAATAAATAAAAACTTGCGTGCCGTTGTAGTTCACACAGGACTGGTGGGACCTTTATTCTGTTATGTGGTTTATTTTGATAGACGAAACTGTCTCTGTAGTGTTAAGAGAAGGAGAACTAAATGGCTGTTTTTTTTTTGTTTTGTTTTTTTGCACCGCGCGTGTTCTTAAAGAGAAGACACGTCTTTTCAGCTTGCCACTATAAATAGCTATTTTTCTGCAGTAAGCTAGTGAATTTTCCCCAGATATATTCAGAGATGATAAACAAGATGTTATAGAATAATAATTTATTGAAAACCCAAAATTGACAATAAACTGACATTCAATCTATTTTTAGACTTTACAGAAATTGTACAAGCGCGACATCCGACAGGTTTTCCCAGATCACATCACATATTGTTGATGTTTCGTCCCTACTAATGTGCCATAACTTTTGTTGGTTGCAATTTGTAACCTCACCACTCAATGCTGCTAAATATCACACACTGCACCTTGAAGGAAAATGTGTCATAACTTTTTATGACACATTCATAATGGTTACACCAAATGACATTAAATGTCAAATATTTTTTCTTAAAAATGGTATAAAGATTTAAAAAAAACAAACATTAAATCAACATGAATACAAAGTAGATTTCTGAGAACTGTTTTAAACTAGTATTGTTGTCATTGAACCATTGAAGTGGGTGAAAGAAGTTGAAAGGTGAAAGAAGTTGTGCAGAAACTTCAGTATAACTTTGTATTATATTTGTTCATTTAGAGATTTGAGGTGATTATACTGGATATACATTTAATCTTTGTTCTTATAAATTGTCTTTAAATCCTACTCATCTTCTAAAGCCCACACACATGAATATCCTCTGCTCGAACGGCCGCTGTGGAGGAGTCGGCTGACATTACAGTACGTATGTGTGTTTTTACTGAAGTGCTTTTCATGTTCAAGTCAACAAATCCACTTAACCTTTTCTTCTTTTCTTTTCCTGCTATTTTTTTTGGATGCTTACTGTTTTTAGAGTCTGTAGAGGCCAGAAAAGTGAGCAAATGTTTCTGAAAAAGTTTTGATTGTCTTTTGAGTGTACAAAGCTTCAATAGTGTGCCTTTGCGTTTATGCGTATCTGTCTGTCTTTGAGCACTATTTCAGGGAACTGACAGCACCGAGACAAAATAAGGAGATGAACTGATGAACTCTGCCAGTATACAAAAAGCAAACAAAACAGACAGTGTTATTTTAGCAATGGTATAATAACATTTTACACAAAGCAGTTTAGAGAGCTTTAAGTCTGGAACTCACATTCAGGCATAAATTTACAACATGATATGCTTGTGAATAAGAAAACTCTTATTCCATCTCTGAAGCGTCGGGTTTGATTAGCTTGGCATGTCTTTTGATTAACAGAAACCCATTTCCATTTTTGTTTCTTTACCACATATTAAAGATGGATGTTTTATATTAAGAGAAAGCTTTAAGCTGTATAGCTTTTCATGGGTACAGTGTCTAGGCCATCTTTTGATTTAAAACTTCTGTGTTGTTCATGTTAATATGTCTGTTAATTCCTTTTCATGTGCACAAAACTGCATTTATTTCTGGTACCGCTGTAAACACGTCAGTGATGTTGACATTAATGTGCTTCTCCCAGCTGATATAACACAGGGGCCACCAGCTTTGGGACTCTCAGAGCATTTATTCATCAAATGGCCAGAGGAGAGCAGGGCTTACCACTCAAAGAGAGAGCAGAGGTAAGCTCCATAAATATAACACAGACACATACACACATTCTGAACCTCTTTTAAACCACACTGGCTTAGAGCTGAAGTGTAAGCCTAAGGCAGGGCTTGCTCTCCTTATTGTAAAATGTGGCTGTATTAAACAGACTCTGAACGCTGCAGGGACTTCTGGGACAGTGAGAAGCCACCGTTAGGGAGACCTCTCATAAAACCTTGCTCCAGACCCTGCATTCACCCAGCACAAATTTCTACGCAAGTTCAGGCTGGTTGAGTGCAAAAAACAAAACATTTTCCTAATCAGTATGTTGTCTTGTTTTTCAGAAAATGAATTGCTATATTTGCTTGAGAAGAAAAATCACATAAAATATTAAGACTTGATTTCAGAGAATATACTGCACTGTATGTGATGCGATCTGGAAACCCACCACATGGTGAAATTTGACATATTACAGGTTTTGAGACCATATTAAAGCTGGGTTCAAGCCCTTTCTGTTCCAAATCTGTTTTTATTTCTTTTATCATTTGTCTGTAACAAAAGTTGTGGTTATCAAATAAACCACATAACAGAATAAAGAAAAACCCATGTTAATGGTTACATGTATGCATCCAATCCCTAGTGTTAAAACAAACACTGCTCAGTTTCCATATGGTCCCAATCTATAGAGAGAAAAAGTGACACTGAGCAATATTGCAGATTCACTCTAACAAATTAAGATGAAGCATTAGTGATGACAACTGTGGTTAACAAGCATAATCACCAAAGATAAGAGAAACAACAAGAACAGAAAGAAGATATGAGGAGAAACAACAACTACCACTGACTTACAGCCACACAGCCTTAGATGAAATCAACAACATGATTATACAACTCCAAAAACAGTATTACCATATGACTCATTACAAACCAGTTTAGCTTTATTTCTATCATATAAAGGTTGTTGTGGTATTTTGGAAGTATTGTTCCATTTAGTTGGACACTTGGTTGAATTAGTTATCTTTCATAGACCTTTCTTCTATAGACCATCTTCTTCCGCTCCATTCATAACAGATAGCGCCGCAGGCAACTAGTGAGAGTTGTTGCGTACCGATCTTTTTTGTTATTCCCAAAAGCAGCCATATCTGTCGTTTTCATTCCTTCCCTCGTCAGTTCCCTGTCGATGAAGTTTGACAGAAAAAAAATTCAGGCAATCTGGCCGGATGTTATTGATCCTGTGATCTTCTGTACTTATCATGTCACCATTCACTAAGCCGTCATTGTTTATGTTTATTTTTTTATTTTCTATGATTTGTGTATTTTGAAGTAACGTTAGTTCATGTTCAACTTTATTAAGATATTTGTATCCAGCGTAATAAACACACAAAAATATACACCACAATATAAAACAAGATAAATAAGAACACACAACAGTGGGCTACATATAAATTTAAAATATTAATATATACCATTCTGAGTATTTAACAATCTGGGTGTACAAGGGATAAATTAATATTTGTATAAATTGTTCTTCATCTTTGATCATTCTATAGCAAGAGCAATGCAAAAAAAAAAAATCACTACCTAAGAGGATAACTGTTGAATAAAACAGACTTCTTTCTGGTATTCACATCAAAATGCAGTTTATTGTAAATAATAGTCCCTAAATATTAATAACTTTCCACACACTCCACCTTCTTACCTTTAATGAACGTACAGTATATTGGGAAGAATGAGCTTCAGTTCTGAAATCAATATCATATCTTTGGTCTTAGATACATCAGCTGCAGACAAGCATCACCACAGCATTTTACAAAGTCATCAACAACTGGACCATGACAAGTTTACATTTTTGCGAAGTTTTGAAGACTCTCTGATCAATTTTCTCTTCCCAGGGTAGGTTTTTCTGATGTGTTGACAGTTGACGGCAACTCCGCTTCCACAACGATTACGTATTTCGGTTTTTGTGAAAAAGGTCTATTGTTGAAAGTCTATTTTCAACGATATTTCATGCTCCTGACTGCAATGACATACTTTTTACTATGTGCACTTTTTGGAGTCAGTGACAGCTGGATTTTGACATATGTACTGTATGTGACTTACCAAATTTTTATTTTTGAACTTTTAATCAAGTTGCTCCCTGTCCCAATAATAAAGCTCTTCTCATAACCCATGTCATTGAACAAACTGATTATGATATTTGGCCTTTGTCTTTTTCCATATCTCTAAATGTTTTTATTTTGCAATGTACACAAGCTCTTTTTAACTGATTTATAGGCATATCATTGTAAACAGGAGAAAAATAAGCTGTTACGGTGTAGGTTTTGTGTCCTCTCAGGTTCTATGGTTCCCTGTCTTGTCTATTAGTTATCCCAGGTGTTTCTGATTAACCACACCCTTTGGTTATCTTGTTCTTCCTCTTGCTATCTTGTTTCAGCCTTGTCTCTGTGAGTTCTTGTCTTACAGTTCACTGTAGCATTTTAACGATGATGTTGGTTGTTCCTGTTCCAGTTCCGTAACTCTCTAGAAGAGGGAACGAGTAATGCATAAGTTAGCTTACACTATGGGAAAGATTAATCTTTCCGAGATATTGAAGCCAAAAAATTATCCTTAATTTTGTATTCATTGTCAACGCAGTGCAGAAGCTGGAAGACCCAGAGCAGGCTGTCTAGCGTGATGTCACATCCAATGGTAAATGGACTGCATTTATATAGCGCCTTCATAGACCTAATGGCCACCAAAGCGCTTTACATTTGCCTCACATTCACCCATTCACACACTCATTCACTAGGGCTGAACGATTTTGGAAAATAATCTAATTGCGATTTTTTTTAACCAATGTTGCGATTGCGATTTAATATGCGATTTAAAAAAAAAAAAGTTATTTACCTTCTGTATTAGTCGACAAAGACAAGCAATACATCATTGTACAGTAGGGATGGGAATCTTTAGATAGCTCATGATCCGATCTACTTTTTTTCTTATTAATTAATCTTAATAACTCTTAAAATATGTATTTAATTACATGTGTAAAAACACATACTTTAAAAAAAAAAATTTAATTAAACCAATTACATATTAAGAATTTTAAATAGGCTATATAAAATAATATAGCTTTAAAATATAAAAGCTAGTAAATAAAGAGAAACAAAAAAAACATTACAAGCAATAAAGAAAGAGTGGTCTCAGTATTTAAAAGTAGGCTGTCTGAATGTTTTTCATTCAAGAGCTGGAGTGATTTCCCCTCAGTTTAAACACGATATGCTGCATTCACACTAATGCATATATCTCTTTTCAAATTGTAAATGTGGTTTGTCCTGTTGGTTTAAGATATACCGTGTTTACATTAATTTCGCGTCATAAAAGCATTTTGACATGCAAGTACATTTACCAATGAGTCACTCACAGCCGCATGCACGAGCGCTCTTCACAAAGCACGCGTTAGTATTTTAAAATGAAAGCAGCCTTCTCAGTGATTTTCATGGTTTTAATATATAAGCTGCATTCCAAAAGACATAAATAATGCCTCTGTGAAGCATTTGTAAGGAAAATTCCCGCGGGAGAGAACGCGCACTGCAAGTGTAACGTTATAACATCAAGCAAAGCGGCAAAACCTGTTCAATGAAGGCCGCGAATGTCCTTGTAATTCGGTTCAGTCCCGAACTTTATGAAATAACGTTAGCTACTATGTTTTGGAAGGTTCGAGCGGTGTCGTGTGTGTGAGGGAGGAAGAGAGAGAGCGAGAAAATAGAAGCAAGCAGATTCAGAACCCAGTTCGTTTCTAAAGCACGCGCAGCGTCATCACGCATCTGTGTTTAAAAACTATAAGCTCATACTTGATTCTGAAATTCTCTGAATCGATCCAGGATTGTTGAGGAGAGAATAAATAACAATTTGCAATTACGAAATCACGTTTCATCATATCGCGATTTTAGCGCAAATGCAATTAATCGTTCAGCCCTATCATTCACACACCGACGGCGGTGTCAGCCATGCAAGGCGCCATCCAGCTCGTCGGGAGCAGCTGGGGTTAGGTGTCTTGCTCATGGACACTTCGACACTTGGTCAGGTGGAACCGAGGATTGAACCACCAACCTTTCGGTTCGTAGACAACCCACATGAACCACTAAGCCACTGCCGCCCCATCCAATGAAGGGCGCTCGCGTCCTCATCACGTCATAGCCCACCACAATTGCCATGGCTTAGCGTATATAAGCGGGGCTTGGAGGCTGTCTCCTTGGTTTTCATCGACTGAAGCGAAAGTCACGGCAGATTGCGCAATACTTGTTCCCTCTTCTAGAGAGAACCAAGGTTACTTTAGGTAACAGATACATTCTCTTACGAGAGGTTCTCTCGTATTGCGTAAGTTAGCTTATACTATGGCAGTGGTGGGCCATGCATTTCACATGTAGGCCTTCTGTCCTACTTGAATTAATAACTTTTAATAGTGTATCAGTGCAAATACACTCTATAATTGTTGTTTTTATTTTGCACCGGCAGTTATTGGGTTAATGCGGTGAGTTCTGGAAAGGCCGGTAGAGAGAAACGAGCGCGTGAGTTCGTCTGGTGTGTTTGTACAGTGGTTCTTGCGTTACGCATCCGATTATAAATTCAGAAACGGAGCCTCCCATCTTGTCATTCAAGGGTTACAATAGTCCCTTTATGGATGTTTGAAAAAAATTAAGAAAAAATTAAGTTTCGATGATAAATTTATAAGAAAAATTAAGAAGAAAATCATATTCACCACGGGGAAAAAAGTATATAAGCCTATCACCAAAACTAAAGATGATTTTTTACACAAAATCCATCCGTATTTCTTTCCTCAAGAAGATTTCAGTTACTGTACAGGTTCTAACTGCGTTTCAGTTCCAACAATGTAGTGTCTGTCTCATCATATTTCTAGCATAAGTTTTAATTCGCTTTATGGCTGAGAGTGCCTGCTTGACAGAAGCACACACAGTCACCGCAAAACATGACGATGTGTACAGCTGCCCCATGCTCTCACACAGAGTTTTGAACAAAATCAACGAGATCAGCGGGACTTTTGGCTTCAAAATCATTCGTGCATAACTTAAATTAGTCAGTTCTGTTTTTATCTGGAGAGATCGAATAGAGTTCCGTTACTCTGCTTTTAACTCAGGGTGAATAAGGGATTTTTTTTCTGCTGGAGGTCGAGGAGGGGTTGTGGGTTGAAAAACTGTTACATCTACAGGAATATATTTTAGTTTACACAGCTCGCTACAGATGCGGATACTACCGGTAATAGTATGCGCTCTGTACGCGCATCCAATCAAAGAACGAGAAAATACAGACGTTATTATACGCCTGCTTGCTAGGTGGCCCCGCTGCAGTCAAAGCGAAATCTGATTGGCTGATTAAATCTGACTGATTATCTGTTTGGTTAAAGAAACAGTTTCATTGTCATTCATTTTAAGCTACAGACACCCGCACTGTCGATTCTGAAGGCCTCCAGGCAGATTTATTTGACCCTGGCAACACATGATGGCTGAAATATGATTCGATACAAGCTCTAACATAAAAAACATACTACTGGAAGCAGCGCAACCAAGAGAAAAGCTATGAAATTAAGAGAACGAACTATTGGGAATAATTTAATACTGATTCATGGAAAAAAATATATTAATGTGCAAGTCAGTGATTCTGATATTGTTTAGGCCAGCAGTGAAGGCCTTGCTGGCCCTGACGGCCCACCACTGTCATTCGGGAACCCTTTGTCAATGTCAACCTTTTGTCAGTGCCAAGCATCCACTCATGAGTCCCAGGGTATCCCGGGGATCCCAGATTAAAGGGGGGGTTGAGTGCTTTTTTTCTTTGCATGATTGTGTTTATGGGGTGCAATATACCATGTATTCGTGTTTTTTCTTTTTAAAAAAGTCTTATTTTTCATACATTTCACCTTTATTGTAAGCCGTGCTCTCCTCTGTCCCATGAACGAGTGGTTGACTTCCTGATTCTATGAAAACACTCCCTCAGAAACTGTCGCTCACGTTGTCCGGAAGGTCAACGCCCATTACCTTTACGAGCGAAACGTGCATGCCAAAGGTCCAACCATGTAAATAAAGGTGACGATACTATGGTCGATACTGCAGTATCAGTTTGAAGCAGAATCAGACCAAGAAAGCGGTGATAAAGAATGTCAAGCAGAACCTCACCACACACTGCTCTAACTAAACGTTTCTGAACGATAATTTGCTACATTTTTTAACTTTATACATGTTTTTTTTACACAATCTGATTGGCAACAATAGCAACTGACTGCCTACTAACGTTATACTCAAACAGCGTTGGCATTAGTTTACGTACTTGATCAAATCGAAAATAACGTCATAAAGCATATATACATGAAAAATATGTTTAAAACATTAGTACTTATACAAAATTCAGGTCCATAATGTTTGTACGCGTGTGTCGTAGACACAAAATAGCATAACTAGTAGCCTATAGTGGCTATAAAGCCAGCGCTGGCATTTGAAAATTATACAAACTACGTCTGGAATTATACATGCAAATACATTTAAAATGATTAAGTCTTAGCCTACTTACAGGTTGTGGCCCAACAACTGCTGCCTCTGGTTTTAAAGTTGGAACTGCTTCAGGTTTTAGTAACAGTTTCTTCTTGAATCCGGTGTTGAATTCGTGGAGATTCTGGAAGCTGTCTTCCGTAAAATGCGCAGCACAGAGAGCTAGATTACGATCGGCACTTTCAGGAACATAATCAAACATAAATTGTATCCATTGTTGACGAAGTACAGCGTCCGTGGGAAGCTCGAACACATAAGACCTGACAGCTGAGCTGACAAACATAAAGTGTATCCATTGTTGACAAAGAACAGTGTCCGTGGGAAGCTCGAACACGAAGACCATACACTCGACGAGCCGCTTAAATATGGCCATGCCCTTTTCTGCATATTGGGAGGGTTGATGCAAATGTGTGGGTTAGTGACGTCTAAAACCCAGCTGTAGTCCCAATCAAGTCGTTTTTGTAGGCAATATACTTCCTGATATTAAAAAGACAATATCTCTGCTTACACTGAACTTTCAGCGCTGCAACTTTGCAGATGCTGTTCATGCACCAACAGGAACATTACACACTATTTAAAATCAAAATAGTGAAATCACAGTCAACCCCCCCTTTAAGCAGGGAGTAAGGCGGCCAGCAAAGCGGAGCTCGAGGGAGGAATTCAGGCGAGCAATTTGTGGTGGCCACAGGCTCCGGAGGACTTTGAGAGCGGCGCTTCTTCTTGCGCAGCCCTACGAAGGGTGGGGTTTTGGGTGACAGCTTCTGGGTTAAAAACTTTGAGTCGAGCCCTCAGGGTCGACATCGGAAGTTTGTCGCAGTGCTTGCAGCCTGCAGATGAGAGAGCGAGCACTGCGTGTTCTTGGCCCAGGCCCAGCAGGGCTCTGCACGAGCCGCAGGAAGTGCAAGGCATCTTGAAAAAGATGTCTCGCTGCTCTTTTAGAGGAGCTAGGATAGCGTAGGATAGTCGCTGGATAGCGTAGCTCGCACGGATGGCTTGAAGGCGGCAAAGATGACCGGCTTCTTCAGGTGCTGGCCTAAGCTGGCTGTTTGCTCCTCAGACGGCGGCGGATTCTCTCGAGTCCAGCGATGCGGAGAGCTTTGCTGAAGAGATGAAAATCAGGGAGACAGCCTCCAAGCCCCACTTATATACAGTACGCTTCTATACGCTTAGCCACGCCCATTCTGGCAGGCTATGACACGATGAGGGATGTGACATCACACCGGGCTCAATGGTAGGCTGCTGCAGTTCCCACAGGGAAGCCAATGAGCCCACTAGACAGCCTGCTCTAGGTCTGCTAACTGCTGGACTGCATTTACAATGAACTTATAGAACCCTTTTGCGCCGACGTCACAGTTACATCACGGCGCTAGCTGGAGGCAAAGCAAAGTGAAAACTGGAGGTGGCCAATGCAAACCAGCACAGATTCGGCTACATAATAAGGAGCTTAAATTACTTTTATTATTGTTAAATATCCTCTTATTGTGTTGTTTGGTGCAAGTATCAATGAAAAATGAATATGCTGTATCTGGAATTTTTAATTTCTAGAAAATATTCACATGATTAAGATCGCACCGTAATGTCACTCTTTACATTGTCGTCTTCTCTGCCCTGGCTAGTTAGAACTGCAGATTGTACACACAAGTCTTGTACAGGACCATATAGTTATAGGCATCTAAAGATTTATATGCCCTCAGTTTCTCTTTACGATCGGTTTCTCCATAAGGTAGGTGTAGAAGTCAGGCCACTCAAACGAGGTAACGTAAGACCTAGACCATTTTTGGAGCACCTGCACCGCTTGTTCTTTTCTTTGTTTTTCTAACCCATTATAGCAGTCAGCATCAAGTGCCATATATCATTTTTATCAGGAGAACTTGAAGTTTCAATTTATCTCATTTAAATAATCAATTTTTACATTTAATATGTCTTAGAATGGATGAATTTACCAGATTTAAGAAAAACGGCAGCATATTTGTAGTGATTTTTTTTACTCAACTCAAACAAATCCTCCTGAAGTTTGGATTTTTTCCTTTAGAAAGCTGTACTTGGATATTTTACATTTCCAGATGTAATTTTGACTACATGCAACAATCCCTAAGCAAGTTATAGGCATTTATTACAACATTATGATAGGCGATTTTCAGTGAAAAGCATTGTTTCAGTGAAAACAGTGTTTTTCATACTGACAATTTAGATGTGTCCAAAAAAGTTAAGGAAGTTACATAAATAGAAACATTGTAGTAGAACAATGAAGCAAAAAAAAAAAAAAAAACTTATATATAAATAAAACTTATATAACCTGTATAACCTATATATATACATAAACACACACACTTACATACATAGCCTATATGAACTACTTTGACTTTACCTCTGTTCAAATTTCTAAAGAAAGATGCTAATTGGTCGTGCAAAAGACCAAGAACTATATTTATTGGTTGAGTAGATTATAGTTTTAACCAATCTGGGGATGGGGTGGGACTAAGCATTAACAGTCATTTATGATTGGCTCAGAGGAAAAAAAACGCACGGGTTTCTTTGACGAATCAATGCTGATCAAAACTTGATGACGCAATCACATTCACTACGGAGCTTCTGAATGTCCAAACGCGATTAACCCGATATCACAGAAAAGCCGCGAATCTCCTCTTTATGGGACTTTTTAAAGCATACGGATTGGAGCAGCGGTTCAAAAGTTATTTAACATTTAAGAACAACAGTTATTTTTAGCCGCCGGCGGCTGTATAGGTCTTTAAGGGTTAATCCTGTCAGATCGTCCATGTATTGAGTGAGTGTGTAGGCGGCTACGGGTTGGCCAATCTGGTTCCGTCCGTTAAAATTAACTTTTGAAAATAACAATTGCAGTCCTGGACAGTGACTGACCTTACACATTAAGATAAATCTGATTTGCTTCAGTCATTGTTAAAAAAAAACAAGCTAATAATCCTTGCTAACTAGCATTAGTGAAGCAGCCAGAGGGATCGTTCTGCCTCCACCTAAGCTCCGCCCACAAAAAAACGTCACCATGTTTACCAACTGAAAAAGGGGTCTATGCAATATGTTATAACCTTGCGTAAGAGAACCTGGTCCAGAGTCCTGTATCCCGTCTAATTTACAGTTTGTGGTTTGTTGAATAAAGCATGTGTTTTATACTTTTAGCAGGCGAGCAAAATAAATGACAAAGTTACATAGAGTATTACAATAAATTAAATGTTTTAATATTATATTGTTATTCTTTCACATCAATAATATGTTACATAGAAATATTCAAGTAAAACAATGCTTGTCCCCCAAAACACTGCTTGTATGCAGACAACTGATTAAATGATTCTGATTCAACTGATTCAAATTAAATGCCCCATCATACCATTGATCTGCTCTACCAAACTTGGATGTCTTTTTTCCAGTTATAAACAAACACTATTAAGTTTTTTTGATTGATACTGTGAAGCAGCTTTGATACAATCTGTATTGTGAAAAACGCAATATGAATATATTTGACTTGACTTGACAACTGGCCTACTCGCACTCAGCCCCGCAAGACCAGCTTACAGCTCCGGTTTGCTTGAGAACAGCATGATTGTGTTGGTCAATCAGCTAAACCAACACTATACTAGCACTAACCAGCATAAACCAGCGTATACCAGAATCAAATTCTTGCTGGTTTATGCTGGATTTTTTTTTAGAGTAAATGTGTGAATAAGAAGGAAAGCATTAAATCCCACAGTAACATGCAGTACATCGCCCACATGTCAGCCGTGCCAGCTTGTTAATGTTTTAATTAGATTCACATTTTAAGTGACGTATAAAACTGACTAAACAAGCAATAAGCTAATGTTCCTGCATTCATTCTGCCAACCAGCAACTTAATAACAAAGCAGAAACACAGACTTTCAGAAATTCAGGGCATTAAATACAGAGAAAGCTTCATTCAGAATGGATTCCAAACAAAGCTGTACATAATACAGAATGGTGTTTCAAAGTTTGTTCTATTGAAACAACTGAGTGATCAGACAGTCTGGCCTTGATTTAGTGCCTGCTCCAAACTCCCGAGCAATTTTCCCAGGCCAAATCATAAAGATGCACAATAGAAAATCAAGTGTAATTTATATTCACTGCAGCATGTGTGTGTGTGTCATAAGCATGGCATATCACTCAAGTATATTTGTGTCATGCAGGAAATTATGCTGGGATTTGCATTTTATTATTATTATTTTTTTTAATGTGAGGTTGTTTTATTGAAGTGAGAGAAAGCTGCTAAATCTACGTCTGAATGTTGTGTCTATATGTTAGAGATACATTTCACCGAACATCTGCATCAGTGTATACTGAATGAAATTGTTTGCAGTTCCATTTTGGAACCACACTCGCAAAGTAAAACCGAATTCGTGGACACAGTGTAGAAATTCAAAGGCAATATACAGTATATATATATATATATATATATATATATATATATATATATATATATATACTGGCTTACCATATCACTCAGTCACAATTTTCCATCTTCACAGACTTTAAACCTCACTTGTCACAGGCGCAAATTAGATTATTCAGATGACAAATTCTTCCGTCTTCATGTAACTTTAAAGTCTGTATCACAGGCAACTAATGTTTGAAACACAAACCGAAGCTCACAAAATCTTAAAAATTGCTCACAAATTCACAGACACTGTTTATCTTGATAACAGGAATGATTATTCTGTTCTGTTGAGTCCCGCTGACAATCAAGTTTGCCTGTAGTAGCCTAGTTACTGTCACAGTTACCGCGTCACATTTAATCTGAATTGAGCACAAAATAAATCAATCCCACAATGCAATGCCTTTACAGTATGATACTGTATTACAAATTTATCGTGATGAAAACAGAAATGTGCTGTACATTTACAGCTTTTCTATTCTGGAAACACAGTACAGTGCAATACTGTTGGAAATTACATGTAAATTTACAGCAAAGGGTTACAGTGTGGTGCCTTAACCTTGGTCTGTCTTTTCAGCATTAAATAATTAATAGGTATCAATGCAAACAATGTAGCTGCACAGATCATGGCCTGCCTGATCTTGGTTTGAATGAAAATAGAACTTCCCCAACTCAATCTAGAAACTGCTTCTTGTCTTCCCAGCCTCTCCAACAATGCAATACAACTCCACCATTCAGCACTACACTGTAAAAAAAAATACCATTTAGTTTACAGTAAATGACTGGCAACAATTAGCCAGTAAGTTACTGTGAATACTTTTTACAGTAAAGGTAGCATACTTCCATTTACAGTATTTTGTGTATTCAAAAACAATTAAAAACTGTATTTTTTGTTGTATTTACAATATTGATTGTTTGACTGTAGAAGAAATGTTAATTGAAAAATACAGTAGTTTACTATTTACAGTACTATAGTGGATATATTGTGATTTTTACAGTAATGCTTTGACTACTCTGATTTCAACTGTAATGCTTAGACTACTGTGATTTTGTCATTGGGACAAGGTTTAAATGTAAACTTTATACCATTCTACTGTAAAAATAATTTACTAATAATAATTTATTTCTGTATAATTTTTAATAATTTACAAATTATTGCATCGACAGCCAGTGATGCGAAGAGAGGTTTAACACGCGATAAACCTCTCTTCGCTTCACTGGCTGGCTCTCCAACTATCCATCTCTTAATCACAAAACCTTCATCTTTTCCAGAAGCATGCTCTCAGTAAGTGAACATAATTGCAAACAAAAAAAGACAAAATCACTTGTTTGAATGTTCACTGTTCCTTGCTGGTGGACTGATCTTTGAAACCCTTCCTGAATCCCTTCAAGAAATGTCTAAATACCCAGGGAGACCTCTATTCAGTCATGTTAAAGTGTAAATTGCAGGTTAATCACCACAACCAATTAATGTGCAAATTAAAGTGCTCAATATATGTAAAAAATGTCTGTCTTAGAATGCATTAAAATAACATTTATTAGGGTTTCTTCAAAGGTAGCATGTTTTTTTTTGTTGTTGTTGTTTTTTACAGTAAATGGGTGATGACGTCATAAGAGGGAGTGCGGACAGTAATGCACTCACTCTGTGTGTTCGGGTTGAGGGAGAATAAAGCGATTTGTGGTACTCCCACAAATATCTATGAATAAAAAAACTAATACATTTTTATTTATCTGTTGTAGAAAACCAACAAGAACAACTAAAATAAATATAAACGATTTACAGGCCAGAGTTTCTTTTTACAACATGTTTGTAGCGTTGAGCGATGTAACTAATCACAGACATATGAGTTGATTTCTAGGAACGCAACGGCCAATCAGAAGCATTTACGATAGACTTCCCTCACTGTTCAAAACAGACTTTTTGTTCTGTATGCTGGCAAATCCTCGAATTATAACAAACAAAGTCTAGATATTACGAAAGATTCATTGATAATAACAGAGATGTGAGAGATCGCGATGAACTGTGATGTCAGCTTTTTAGGAATTATTATGGGAGTGGACCATGCATAACTGTAAGTTAGCCTGCTTGTTTTTTATGTTATAACAGTGTGGTTTGTGTGTTAATGCTTTAATAGCAAATCATTTATAAGGAGCATTAATGCTGATGTGTATGGTGACGACACGTAGGCTTACTTAAAAGTATTTGGAGGTACAGAAAAAAAAGTCTATTGCTGGCGAGAGCGGGACAAAACATAAATGTTGCGGGCGGGAGAAAGTAACAAAGATAGTAGTTGAGAACGTCCGTTTAAATAATGTATTAAAAAATGGTCGGGTTTAAATCGGGCTCGAGCTCATAATTACAGTTAATATGTTGGGCCGGGCTGGGTTCGGACACAATGTGCTTGGGCAACCCGGTCTCATCCCAAGACGTCATATAACTGACGTTTTGGGACGTCTTTTGACCATACGTCAATATTCGCCTTTTTAGGGCCCCCTTAAACGTCGGTAGATGAGGTTATGGGATCCTAACTCTACCCCAGACCTAAACCTAACCCTAAACCTAACCCGTCACCTAACTGACGTTAAAGGTAAAGCGTCAGTTGAATGACGGCCCGGGATCGCCATCTACCGAAGTCTAAGGGGGCCCTAAAAAGGCAGATATTGACGTATGGTCAAATGAGACTGTGTTGGCTTGGGTTGGGTCCTGCTTGCTTACGAGATCTACCTCGGGTATGCTAACACTTACTGGCACGAATCAGTCGTTTGTCTTTGGGGAACTTGTGAGGTCTCTCCTCCGTTTCTGATGTATTTGTACATCCCACACAAACACAATAGTTAACCATTTTTGCAAGCGGTCTCCAATATAACTGCTAGCCTACTTGCCGTTTAGACTAACGGTAACTCTAGGCCTGGAGCATAGACAGTAAGAGCTTGGAGGAGTCCCTTTTATGATGTCATGACCAGCCTAGTGAAAGGGAGGGGGTGTGCTTAACACTAGAACGGCCACAACAGTCATTTTGACCGTTTTGAATTTTATATCTACAATAACTTTGTTGAAAAAAATAATAAAATCCTGCTGGTACCTGACTTTTCCTAAAATTGTCTGTATTTTCATTTAAAATGCTTTTCATATAAATTAAGTTATGTAAACGTAAGGCAAAAAAAAAAAAAAATGAACATATTTACCTATTTCGGCCAAAGACGGTCATATTGACCGCACTGAATTTTGCGGTATTTTTTTGTTAAATATCCCGCGGTTGATCGTGTTCTCTCTCAACTGTCAACAGAAAGGTCCGTCCGATCACCTCTGTAGCAGTGTTTTCTATATAATAATTTCTACATTAGTTGTTGATCAGAAATAAGCAAATAAAACCGGACTACAGTTATCTATAATTCGGATGCAGGGGAACAATCGGAGGTGGAAAGTGACAGCGACGTTTCCTGGGTGCAAGTTAACATTTCCTCCTCATCAGAGAGTGATTCAGAGTCAGAGTCCACATCAAGGAAAAAGAGACGGCTGCTATCATCAGACACGGCCGATCCAGATGGTCCATTCATGTCGGATGATCGTGGTGAGCTCTGCTGCCCTGTCCTGCGCTGTTTGTTTTGCTGCATTGGCTGTTCACTAGTTTTGCGAGTCCTATTATTATTATTAGCCTTGACCGCGTCGCAAATCGTCACTATCTAACATTTTCGTCATAGTTTTTGTCATTCAAACCTAGTTTTTATTTAGTTATTGTCTCGTTTTCGTCTTTGAAAAAATCTGGTTGACAAAAATAATTATTCCATATAAAATAATTAAATCCAAATTATTCATCAACACTGTTTTGAATCTAACGGTCAAAATGACCGTTTGTGGCCGTTCTAGTAGTTTTGGAATTCTGGCACTTCTAGTGTTAAAACCACTGTAAAATGTTTCATATTATACTCAGCATTTTGGTATAAATAAACATAAAACAATTCGCCTTTGGCTAAGCCACGCCCTAGAATGTAGATTGACCAATCACAGCCCAGCCAACAAAGAGCTCAACAAAGAGCTCCCACAGAGGTCCGACACTTTTTCATAGCGTTCCATTGAATTTCAACACAGGCGTCTCATATTTTTGGTCTCGGCAGGCTATTACCGTCGTAGTTTTATCCAAAATATTGTTAAACGTTGTGCCTCGGGCATTTGCAACACAGATACGCGTTTCCCAGAGAGGTTGGAGGGGGGTGTCCGTTTTTTCCCTTCCCAAAACCGAAGTAAAATCCTGACAGTGACAAGTGTCGTGTTTGGATTAAACTGTATGGACGTCCTCAGTCAGCTAAACCCCGCAAAGATCAACAAGCACATCTTTTTTTAAACTTTTAACCTTACTGTGAGTGTGAAGTTATACTAGTTAGACCGTTTTATAATGTTTTAGGTTATGATTTCGGTTCTCATACCGGTTGCTGATACGCTAGCACACGCTGCTAATAAATACAACGTTATACAGTACTCGTGTAGTCCGTTTGCTTTGTAATAACGATTATAGAAGTGAATAGAGACCTACCCAGCTTGCATGAACAGTGTTGCTCCCTGATATTGTTAGTCCCAGCCTCCGTCTCGATAAGTAGGAAATGTGGTGGTTCATTTTTTGACTGTGACCGGTAACGTTATGCTTTTGCCTCTATTTGGATGCCTTGTTGTTTCTTGCATTTTGAATATAGCCTTCGAACGCATATTGCAGCCCCTTTTGCCTACTTCTGTCGGACACTTTATTTGCTGCTTTATAAAAGTTTGATAACATTTCAGCAGGAAGAGCTGTTACAGCATAAGCCATGCAGAGCGCAGATGAAGTTTGACGGATGTAGCAACAGTAACTAAGGGGGGGCGTGGCTTAGCCAAAGTTGAATTGTAGGCAGTTCTTATCTTTATGTTTAGTAAGTACATTGCATTATCTTCGTGAAAAATTTAAGCTTCAATTTACACTTTAATAACAAAAACATTTTTTGATGCTTCGCTGAGCAATTTGGAGTTTTGTATTTCTTTCTTAGAATGAAATGCTTATGTTATGTTAATTGCTCAATCAAATCTTTCTATGTAAAAATCGACTAAATTAATGAATATAAATGTAAATCCAAAAATACAAACACGCTCAAAATGCATGGAAGCACTTTACCAGCAACACAATGTTCTGCTCAGTTTGGCCTGAGTGGACTTTAAAGGCCAAACCAGTTAATTCAAGGTCGAGCCTAATTCAACATCTGAAACTTATCCAAAGTTCCCTACACAGGAGACAACCCACCAAAGTATCAAACTTAATTAGTGCTCAACCCCCCTTCAACTCTTTAGATGAAAGAAGGTAATTTAACCTGTCTGGGACAGGACGAGAACAAAATGTTGGACGCCTACACACCTGCGAGAGATTCCCAGTGAGACCCAAAGCTCTGATGCAGTTAAAACCCGTCAATCCATCTCTCCCTCCCTCTAAATCTCTCCCCGTCTATGCTTTAATCCTTAGTCCTAAATGGTGATGACAGCTCAAAACAGATTTGAAAGAATTCATAAGATGAGAAAAAAAAAGAAGACAAATTTAACACAGTTGGAGCTTTTGTTGTTGCAGACATGTAACGTAGCATAACAGCACTGTTTATTCTGCATACTGATAAAAATGCTGCGATTCTCATCGAGCTCAGCATCTCCCATAATCCTTTGCTGTTGGATGATAAACTGCTGTGGGGTGTTTCTAGAAAACGTGGATGTAGTTTCTAGAATACTTGAGTGGGGAAAGGAGTATTCAGGGATGCTATATAGTCTCTTCAGGGTAGTTCAGCTTGTCAAAACAACTCACATTTTCATGCTCTTTTTCTTTCTCTCTATCCATCTCTCCCTCTCTTTTCCTCTGTCTCTTGCTTCATGTCAGCCGTTAATTGTGTTTTGATGTTCTTGCAGACTTGTGATGGTGCTTCTACCCTTTCAAGCCCAAACACAGCAGAGAGTTGTCCATTCACACGAACACGCACACACACAAATGCAGTTGTCTCTTCAAATATACATCAAACCCCCTGTCAGCTCACAGACACGCAAGTTTGCTTGCACTTTTGCATACATCCATATGCAATGGGTGCAGACAAATACATGCCACTTTCTGTTTTACTATTGTCTGTTATTATTTGTCCAACCAATTCCCGATCATTTTCATCTTTCTCAGTTTTTCCCCAACCCCTAATCTCATAGTCCCCCACCGCCACACACACATACACACACACATAGTGAGACACACAGTCAGCCAGTGCTTATGTCAGATGCAATGATGTCAGATAAGGTCTTTGCATGTGAAGTGTGTGCATGTCTTTAGCGATTCCCCAGCTCCTCTGCCCCTGACCCCACCTCGCACTGCTGTGGAAGTAAATATTTGCACGCAATCATGAACTGTTGAGGGATGCCTGTAACCCTTGCTGCATTAAATATTAAATGCCTTAGATGCAAGTAGGGAAGGGGGGAAAGTAAGGAAGGGGAATGAAGATATATGTGTAATGTATACTATACATTCCCATTCAAAAGTGTGTGGTTTTGTCATGTCTAAAAGTATTGTATGCTCACTGGTGAATTTATTTGATCAAAAATACAGTAGAAACTGTAATATTGTGAAATATTACTACAATTTAAAATAAATTTATTTATTTTAAAATTATTTAAAATTATTTACACACACACACACACACACACACACACACACACACACACAATAAACATGCATGCATGTCTGCGTATATGCATGTATATACTAAATAAATTAAAGCAGTGGAGTGGGCACTTTCTCACACAATAATTTGACTGCTGGCAAATTGCAGTTCTCCTCATGTTCATCGGAGGAGTAAATGCTTATAGCCTCTTATTTCATAACAGTGGGCTGAGTTCAAGTACCACAGTTTGGGTTTTAGTGCTGCGTTTTCACCAAACACCTACACGAAAACACACATATGCACACGCACACACACACACACACACACTCTCTGTTATGCACATGCACATCCAGGCTCTCGAGGGAAGCTGAAGAGATGGAGAAAACTCTAGGGGATGGAGGCAGGTGTATTTTTAGCTGTGTAGTGCAAAAGAGTTAGCAGAGAGCTCTTGTCAATGCTAAGCAGGACATTTCATCCGTCTGCGGTTATGTATTGGTGTGTGTGGTTGTGTATGTGTGTAGCTGAGTGCTTTCAAGTATAATTATCTCATATTACCTGTTCGGTATTGTGTGGATGAGTGTGGAGGAGAAAGAATCTGTTCCAAAACCTAGTAAGCTGCCTTACTGCCTATAGGTAATATCCTAACTGAAATGGAGCATCGCAATGGGGTGTTCACACTTACAACCATAAATCGCTGAGGTCACTGAAACACTGTGCTGTTGGTGTGTGGTAGGTGTTGCCATTTTGCCGTATTGGAGGATCCCTGTTTGCCCTCCCATTGTTGTTTTAATTTGTTGTTACTCATTTGCATTAACATTATTTCCAACTCTCATTGTAACTGAATGATGTCCCAATGCTTTGTTACTAAATGCTTTCAGTGTGAACATCCCTTTAGTGAACATGATGCAAAAAGCTTGTCATCCAAATATATGTCATGTCCAATCAGTGTGTGCTATTTATATATGCTGTATATAAATAGCACACACACTAATTGGACATGACATATTAGGTTTGTAATTATTTTAATATTTCATTATTTATGAATAAATTATATGTATAATTAAAAAAAATCCCAACCAGTATCAGTGTTCTAATTGATGATGTGTATTATGCATTTTTAAATCTAATGTATATGTTGATATTCAAACGTTTGGGGTTGGTAATATTTCTTTTAATGTTTTTGAATGAGGTATTATATGCTCAAGGCTTTACTTGATCAAAAAAAAAAAATTGTGATATATAATTACAATTTTAAAGTTAATGTTGTATATTTTAATATATTTTAAAATGCAATTCATTCTTGTAATGACAAAGCAATATCATTCCTCCTGCCTGCAGTGTCGCATGATTTTTCAGAAATCATTCTAAAATGCTGATTTGGTGCTCAAGAAACATGTCTTATTATTATCAATGTTGATAACAGTTGTGCTGCTTAATATTTGTATAGAAACCATGGTATTAAAGGTCTAAACAACAGCATTTATTTAAAATAAAATCATATGTAACAATACATTTCTTTAATGTCACTTTTGATAAAAAAAGAAAAGACTGACTATAGTCTCAGACTATACTGAGACTTTTTACCTCTTAATCTTGATGCTTTTTATGGATATTGTGGTTTGTGTGTTTGTCTATTTGTTTTGTTTTGGTAATTTTGGCGAGAAGGTGGCGTGAGTGGTAATGAGCGACACCTGTGAGAAGCACTGGTCTCACATCTCTCACGGAGGAGCGGAAGCATAAAGGAGAGACAACAGGGAAGATCGAGAGAGGAACAGGCTTTATTGTATGTTGTGTTTTGTTTCCGTGGCCAGCAGTCGCCCCCGTGAGGGGCTGCTGGTTTTACTTTTTCATTTTGAATTAGTTTATTTTATTATTAACCTTCAAATGGTCTTCGTTTCGTGTTTACACTTCTGGGCTTCGGGGTCTATACGACCCCAACAATTGATTGAGTAATTGTAAAAAAAATATACATTTTTAATCATACAAATAATATATCTTTTTTTTTGTTTACTTCTCATCTATTCATTAATGCTGTGTTTTTGGAGATATAAAGTACTTTTGTATCCATATACCACACAATTCCTCAACTACACCATTAGCTTGCATATGAAATATTATTTTTTTATGATGCATTGCATTTATGCTCTAGTACTAGGCCTTCATTTCTGTGTGTAAAAATTTTCAGATTTATGCCGGATTTTTTTTTTTTTTTTATTGACACATGAAGAAAATATGTTTAGTTTTTTTCACATTTCCCATTCATTTCAATATGGGGTCATATTGACCCCGAAGACCAGAAGTGTAAACATTTTTTTACATACCTTCAGAACAACCGAATCAAGCCCAGTTTGTGTGTGTGTGTGTGTGTGTGTGTGTGTGTGTGTGTATAGATAGATAATGTATGAAAAGTCACAAAATCTTATTCCACTGAGATGACGGGAACCTTTTTTTTTTATTAAGTAAAAGTCGATTGGGGTTGTATAGACCCCATGACCCGATTAAGGGCAACAGTGTTGAATGTTCCCCTTATTCCCATAACATAATGTTATTCCCATAATGTTTGCATATACATTAAAAATAATATAGTTGTGTAGTCTTATTTGGCTAAAAATTATAGGTATTATTTTATCTAATATTATTATTAGGTATCTTAGGAGGGAGCAAAAATAGTGGAATATTGTGAAAGAGTTAATGTTTTGAATAAATGTCCTGGCACACACACACCGAAAAAGCAGCAAGTATATGCGTGCACACCTGCTCTTCCCTCGCTGTGCTTAGACATATTTGCACATGCCTGTTAGCTCAACATTCCGTGCCGGTTCACAGCTGTCATAATCGAGTCACCTTTTCTGCCAAATCAATCTTACACTTCTGCAGCATTTACACACCCATTTAATGCTCTGTGCATGCGGAGACAATAAAACTGGCTCTGATGTAGACAGGAAGCGACACAATTCAGAGTTATGAATGTCTCCCAGCTGGTGACTGTGTTAATTGCTTTTCTACAATCCACTGCCGTTGCTGGACAAAGTTCAACGGGGTGCGAATGTGTGGAAATACGTGACGGGAGTGTTTTGCATGTTCGTTTGTGTTTTCTGTGTTTTTTTTGTTTGTTTTTTTCCTCTGTATCTACCAGCAATGTCCAGCCCAGAAACTTGTGACATGCCTGGACCAGACAGCTATCCCAATTCAACACTTGCCAGAATATCTATATGGCATGAATGTACAATCAGGCCCCTGGTTCCTCTCCAGAAAGCTCTAACAGAAATCAATAGTCATTCCCGGGGCTGATTATACAAAAGATCCCCACAAACCTCTTTGCAATTCCAATGCTTTCAGACCGCTAGGCCTCAGAGCATGAATTTGTCCTTCCCACCTGACAGGGACGTTAGTGATGACAGAACAATTGACATCTTCTTCATCTGCGTGTGGTGTTTGAAAAGACAGATCATTGCATCATATTCTGTTTCATTAGATGAGCGTGAATGACCTTGCTTTGGTGATGAAAATAAAGAAGTCCGCGCAGATGTAGAGAAATGCGCTTGTGCTTGCCTCTGTAGACTAAGTGGGTTTGCATTGATTGAGAGGGAGGCGCAATCTATAGCCGTGTGTCAGTGGCTGGCAAGGACAGAGTGAGCAGAACACACATGGGTGGGTGTGGATGACGGATATACACAGCACAGTTTTTGTCTCTGTAAAACTCGATGATGTTCAGTTTAATCAGGCAGTTTGTGAACACCTAATAACCCTGTTATCATTTAATCACCCTCATGTCGTTCCATACTAATGATGGTTTTCTTTATTCTGCGCAAGACCATTTTTTTATCCAAATAAAATATAGACAACATGATACTCCCTGGTTCTCACACCTCATGTGCATGATTCTTGGCCATTTATAAACACCACCATTTAAATGTTTAGAGTCTGAAATAGTTTTAAAACGATTTTGAAAGAAGTTTCCTGCTCTCTTAGAAGAGATGGTTCTAGAACCTTTCTGTACGTTCACACCGCCGCCGACTTGAGCTTCCAAAGCGGCCGGAAGTCATTCATTTTCAATGGAAGCTGGCTTTTCTCAGCTGCAAGGAGCGTCAAATCCATCGGCGTCTCGTTTTGGGCATTTTGAGCATTTTGAGCGTCAAACAGAAAGTTGAAAGAAGCTCAACTTTATGGTAATGAGCTGTGACGCGGTTCAGCGGCAAGCAGCGGCAAAACGCCAGCAACCAATCGGAATATAGACGTCCTTCAAGCTGGCTGATTCCAGAAAAACATGAATGTAAACTTTCGTTCCTACCAAAACATTAGCTCCGAGAAAATGAAAGAGAAGCTAATCATCGCTGTTGTTGTGTTTCCTACTGGTTTCGTATCATTTTTGAAATGACGTTGTTTGCTTACAGGGACCGCATGGGTGCAACTTTTATTTGAAATATTTACGAATGCTCGTTTTAAAGCGGGAAAGCAATTAATTTGCTCATGGTGATGCCGATTTGACCGCAATAATAATAATAATAGCTAACTATTTTTTTTTCCTGATCAAATGTGACCAAAACGATTATAAAAATGCTTTCTTTAAAAAAAGATTACATTTACAAGATTACAATATTACATTTCTTTTTTTCAATGCATTGCTTGTTTTTTTATGTTTATTACATTTCATGTTGTGACACTTATTGTAATGTCAGAGCGTCCAAAGCGTCAACAAGCTTCCCCGTACTTTTTGACAAGCATCCTTAACAGGGCGGCCAGAGCTTCTTTGACGCTCAAGTCGATGGCGGTGTGAACGTACAGTTAAAGTCATGTTTTTCCCTGAATTTTTGTTCTCTTTCATACGTTCACTCAAAGCTGCGTAGCTTTAAGACGCATTGCGAACTCCCTCTGGGTGTGCCGATTGTCTGAAGCCCTTATAGAATCATGGCATTTCATTGGCTGATGGTGCGGGCGCCACTGCTCTTCAGATTTTTTCACTTTAACCGAGGGCAGAGAATTCTTCGCTTTAATTTTTTCTAAGACAACTGACAATCTCTGGAAACAGGTAACAGGTCTCTTCCACAGGATCCCGATGATGTCTTCTCCCAGGAAATAGATATTTTCTCAAAATGTGGCATGAATATATGTTATTTTGGTGGTTTCTTTCTTTCTTTCTTTCTTTCTTTCTCTTTCTTTCTTTCTTTCTTTCTTTCTCTCTCGCACTTTCCTTGTCATTGGATGTTAATCTTAATCAGAATTCCATTGCTGTTAGTTATGGACAGTGAATTTTAAAAGCCAATTCAATTTTAAATATTTTGAGGATCATTTCTATGGCCCTGTGGTTATCTGTTGGCTGGAAGAGTTTATGGGGTGTAATAGCAGTTCACAGTTAATACTGGCAGTCATAAGATTAGTCCCCAATTTACTTTCTGTTGTCAGACAAAGTCACTGACCCCATATCAGTTTTACCCCTTGGCACAGATTCAGGTTAAGCATTGAAAAAGCTTGACCTGTGTGTAGATCAGCACTAAAAACACGCAATGAAGAGCCCTGTGCTGAATTTGAGCCCTGGAGAAAGAGCAGTATGAGCTTTATTTAGCTTGTGGCATGAAATTCGCAAGAGAGCATTCTTGAGATTAAATGATTATGTGTCTTATTATTGTTCATAGCTGACTTAGTTTGTTTCTAATTATATCTAATGGTTTGTATGCATTGTTATCTGGGGATTTCACTAGCTTTTCATTCATTTTGTTGCTCCAGATGGCAGAATTTTGAACAAATATGTCTCTCTAAATGGTTACTCAGCATGCATTAGGCAGAAAGATTAAAGACGCAAACGTTTAGTTATGTTCTTTGAATTTCAAAATCAACTATGACATACATAGTTGACATAGTTTGTCGATGACAAAACAATTTTTTTTTACAGCATGAAAATGAAGAATAATATGGGAAAAGTGCCAAGAAGGTCAGTGACGTCATGCAATTTATTAAAATATATTTTTAAAAGCACTTGACACATGAAATAACATGATTACACCTCTTCTATAATGTGTGCGTGTGTGTGGGCAAGTGCGTGTGTTCATGCACATATGGTTTTTCACACATGTGTGAAATGGGTACAACATAAACACTTCCTATCTCCTCATAAACCATGGCTTACAAATAAACTATATGTCAACTGTCATTAGTATGGAAACTTGTTTCCGCCACAGAATAAAACGTTTTAAAGGATAATTGCGACTTTCTATCTCACAATTTCAAGTTTCGCAATTCTGACTTTATTTCTTAATTGCGAGTTATATAAAGTCGTGATTACAGGATATAAAGTCGTAATTGCATGTAATACAGTCAGAATTGTGAGACATAAACTCACAATTGCGAGAAATAAACTTGCAAATTTAAAAGAAAATTCTCACAATTGTGAGTTTATATCTCATAATTTTAATCTGAGAAATAAAGTCAGAATTATGAGATGTAAACTTGAAATTGTGAGATATAAAGTAATTTCATTTAAATTATTTAAGAAGAATTTGTATAAGTCATCACTGTAAAATCTAACATTGCTCTTACTAAGAATTTTTTGCACTTTACTTAATGTCCAATAATTTGTTGAACTTACTTAAAATTTCTTAGTAATACTGTTTGCATGCTACTGCATGCCTTAGTTACTCAGAAAAACCTTGTAAACATTACTTGACTGGTTTGAGTACCATTTTGCTTTGCAATAAATTTCCATCAGTTTTAAACTAGATTTAAAAATAAATAAATAAAAAGATTTATTGTGGAAACTCTTAGGCTATAAGTCGTTGAGCAGATGATGATACAGATGATGAAATGGGTGGCAGAGAGGTGCCGAAGGGGTAGAGAAGGTCATTAAAACTTCTTCTCACCCGGAACAGGTGTTGTTTTAAGGATCTCTGAATGTCGAGTGGCCGAATCCTCCCCACCAGGCTGGCTGCTTGTAATTAAAACCGACCATAAAAAAATGTACCGCTCACCTCGACTCCCTTTTACTCCTCTGCGTTCTCTCCTCCCCTCATTTCCTCTTCCTTCCTCTCTCTTTCACCCAGTTCAGGAGAGGAGGAAAACATGTGCTTGAGCTGTCAGGGCTGAAGCAGCAGATTGGAGCTTAGTGTCGTGCTGTGTGGGGGAAACTGAGGCAAAGTGTACAGCCTGCTGGGGGACACTGGGTGGCAGACACAGGGGTCCTGCAGGATCATAATCCATATGGGGGGGAAAGCTTGAGCCGGCCATGTCTGGAAGTGAGACGACAACATGAGTGCACTGTTGTCTATTGCTCTGTGTCTGTCTGTGTGTTTGTGTCTCTGTTTCCGATCAATACTATTGACTGTGCACCCCTGCAAGGACACTAATGATGCTTTTATTGTCATTTTTAAAAGGGAAGCTTCTCTCGGTTATCAAAAATTGGTCTTTTTCTGCGACTTGTTAAACTTGTTTGTCCTTTGTAAACCCTCCCGGGCCTCAACTAGATTAAACTAAAACTTTGCACCAATTAACTTTCAGCAAGCTATGATCTTTCAATTTGCACTTTATCATGAATCCATTGATTTGTACTTGCGCGCTTTTTTGTTGTTGATGTTGCTAACAGGTCAAAACTGTGTCCCCTATCTGGCAGTGAGAGATGGTGATGATAAGCAAGGCCGGCCCTTACCAATTTGCTGCCCTGGGCAAGATTTTACCTGGTGCCATGAGAATGTGTTGGTCATTGAGTTCAAACTGGAAATAATGCAACACAGTTTGCTTCTCCTGTACAGCAGATCTAGAAGGTGTCATAGTCCAGCTTTAGTTCAGTCATGGTTTGATTTGTGTTGTAAAAAAGTTATTAATTTAGTTAATTTATATAACCTCTGCTGATAAAACAGTGATGTCATTGTCCAAATGTCATTCATACACAAACTACCTACTCATTGAGCACTAGCTCAACACTAGCTCCTTTTCCAGTTGATGGCACATCCAGTTGATGATCTTACTCTAAACTATGGCACAGTTCATATTTTCACCATAAAAGAAACTGCGAATTGTCTTCTTTAATGTGAATTTTACATAAACGTTGCTATTTATAATAAACCACTAATAATTTTGGCAAATACACTTTAAAAATGCCATATCCCCCACAAAAATACACAACTCTAGAACATTAATGTAAAAAAGTGATAGTAAATGTGTCTAAAAAGCTGACTTGATTGTTACAAAATTGCACAGTCTGGTGCATCGAACTCAGAGCAACTGTAAGCATTAAGTTTAAGGTAAAAATAACTGCCATTAAAGGGGACATATCATGATAAATCCACTTATTTAGCCCTTAAATGCATTTTGTTGTATATTTGGAGTGTTTATAAGTAAAGAAAAGTTGAAATTATTTTCTTCAGGTGCTTCGTTTTTATCTTTATTCTGTTTTGGTCATATTTTGCAACCTGTTCAGATTTTTCAGTTCTCTATGACGTATTTTTGAACAATTACGTCACAGTATTTGCAGCAAAACTGACAAATAAGGACATTGACTACCGGCCCAACACTTCGAGCAATCCGCCATTATTATTTCTTCCTCCAAATTTGTAGTCCAAGCTCAATGATGCAGAAGTTACGAGTCAAAATCAAGTCAAAATTTTCGATTGTTGTATGTAGTGACCCGAAGCACTTCAAGGATTCCAACTTCAACAACCTCCGCCAGCATAAAGAAGGGTTTGCTGATTGACTTCGTCTGAATGAGAGGTAAATTCCTTCTATTTTTGGAGACAACGAACAGAGCATTTCGATAAGCTGTAAATATCATTAATAAAAATAAAGTGCTTTACTTTCTTAAAACACATGGTGGTCATGGTTTAGCAGTACCTTTGTCTTTGTTTTGAAGTAAAGTTACACGTCTGCAGTATTGTTCTTGAGTTTCATCAATGGTCATTTAGCTGCTGTGTTTTCTGATGCTTTTCTGAACGTATCATATTATCAATACAGATTTTTAGATTAGACCGTAGTCATTTATCTTGTTAGTGTACTTGTTTTAACACAATACTGACAGTTACATTCCATGGCAATAAGTTACATCCAGACAATAATACTATTTTATAACGTGTCATGTAAATTCGGCCATCCTCCACAATCAGGAACTTTCACCATGTCTCTGGCCGGCCCGGCTCTATGGGGGTGCTCAAGTGTGTTAAGTGCCCTCAATTGAAAGCAATGCTGTCAACATTGGATGCAGCGAGGGACGACGCTACACAACAACAGTAAACTGTTGGCGCGTGCGCGATGCACTTCATTCGCTGGGCGGGGGAAGATTTATGCGTCGGACCGGAATCGGGGGACTTATTATGGTTATTTATTTATTTTTTATTTATTTGCTAGTATTACAAATTAATTGTTTTTAAATAGTATTAATATAAAAACAAATCACTCGTTCGCTCATTTTGGTGCCCCTATATGGATGAGTGGCGCCCCTAGCATTTTCCTATTCCACCTATGTCACATGCCGGCCCTGATGATAAGCATACGCTGTAGTTACAGTGGCACAGATGCAGAGCGTGCATCATGTTTCTAATGGGATAATTAAAGGAACATTTGGAGCCAGATGCTGAGTGTATAGCCATGAACTTGATACAGCCACTATCTGATGATGGATTAAAGAGAAAGAAATGAATCTCACATCTACTCACCACACTGTTTAGCTTGTTTATATAGTTACAAGCTTTGACATTGAGCCTTTATAGTGACGACATAGCTCGACTCAAGGCCTTTGCCATTGTACACTGCTTGACAGGTCAGTGCACAAAAATTACAAAATGACACACATGTAGTCATCAATGCATGAAATAGATCTTAAAAGGTGCACACACAAGAGCCTTATTCATTCCGCCATTTATTCAAGTAAGTCTGCAGTCATTCAAGGTAGAGGTGTTCACACACACACAAGTGTCTGGAGATCGTCCAGCCGATTCAGAGCACAGCCAGACCCAGAGCCTGATTTACCACCTTCAACCCCAGAAAATTTACGAGAGCCCCCTGCATACGTTCAGGGAGCACCCGCCGCAACGAGTGAGTCAGAGCCCGAGGACAAGAGGACAGCTCTCACCATCATCCCGGAAGTGGAGCCCCCGAGCAAGTCAGACTTACACTAGCGGCCAAGGAAACCGAGGACTGGCTAATGAACGTCAGTTAGGAAGGATCGACTCCCACCCAAGCCTACCCAGCATCTAAAGTTTAAAGACAGCACAAAGAACTAACTGAACGATAATTTGTCTGTTGTAACTTTATAGCTGATTACAGACAGCATTAAGAGAGATATGGACGGTGATTTGCTCATTTCATTGATCTGTGTGGACTGTGCCTTACTCTCGTGTCACCTCCATCACCACAGAGCTCCGTCAGTCTGACTCACTGTTGCTGGAAGCTTGCAGCCCTTTGCAATCTCTGGGGATGGCCTACCATGACGTGGAGCCTCAGGTTGTACAACCACCAGCAGCACCCATGCAGGTGGATCCTGTGGCTCCGCCTTTGTCTTCGGATAACTTTGCTCCATCTCGGCCCGTCGACCAGACTGCTCTGCCTCGGCTCCTTCCACTTCCGCCTCCACCAGAGTGGATCTTCCGCTACGCTCCATTCCTCCACCCCTATGGCAGCTAAGGGTTTCTCCTTACCATAGGTATCGCCTCCTATGCTCGTCACCAAGGCATCGCTTGGGTTTCCAGCACCAACAATATTACTGTGCTCCATCGGCCCTCTGTCTGCACCATCGGATCCTGGGCGCTCGACTCGTCTCCATTGGTCATGCCCAAGATGTCGGCAGCCACATCCTTCTGCCTTCATCTCCACAGTGGACTGTCGGTCTAGTTTATCACCTTGTTATCTTTAGTATATTAGTTACTTTGTATCCTGAGTTCCCTGTCCGGTCACCGTTATACCAACGCATTCTCATCCTAGGGCATCATATAGTGACGCTTTTGACATTTCGTCTAAATCCAATGCACATGGAACCCTTTAGCATCAGTATAACACGCACAGAGTATGGGTAGGTTTAGGTCTGGGGTAGGGTTAGGGTTAGGCCACTAGGAGGCGCCTTCTGGCCCATATATATCTGCGTCTCATATTGACGCTAAAGGGTGCCATGTGCGTTGGATGTAGATGAAATGTCAAAAGCGTCAGTATATGACGCCTTGGGATGAACCAGGGCTGCGTTTCCCAAAAGCATCGTAAGCCTAAGTTGATCGTAAAAACGATAGTACGAATGATCTTAATATTATGTTCTGTTTCCCAAAAGCATCGTAACTTAAGTAGCACTTGAAAATCTCTGGAGTAATCGTACATCCCCAAGTGCATCGTAAGAAGGTCACCTGCAGGACAACCGGCAGATTACACTTTTATCTAGATTCAATAGATTACACTGCAACGTAAGTAGCCTATAATATATAGGCTTTGATTGTACACTTTGTTGTACTCGTGTTTTGTTTAAATGAATAAATTAAATAATTAAAAAGGGAAGAAAAAATAGAAATACACATCTAAATTAAATGAATGAACAAAAAATCATAAAATAAGTAATCTGGGAAATATGCTTTAAAGACCGGGCAAAATAGGGATGAATTAAAAAAAAAATCTGTCAATGACTTGCTGACATGCACGAAAACCAGCCATGTATTTGGCATTTCTTGCGGACCTCCTTCCCTGATCTTTGAACACGGTTGCAGTTAGTTTGCAACTTGACATGTCCTTCCAGATGTTTTGTTTTTCCTTATTTGGATGGTGTCCTTTAAATCTGTTAAAAATAAAATCTTTGTTTCCCTCTATCTCCTCTGGAAGGACATTAATTTTATCTTTTTGAAAGGTATCTTCTTTTGTTTTTTGTTCTTGTTCAGCCAGGGGTGCGTTTCGCGTACAAGGACGTAGTTCAGTGTTTCACTACCATAGTACGATGCATCGTTGGAAAAATCAACTA